>JADBJO010014716.1:12500-37500 GCA_016801955.1 Conus betulinus
GCACCTCAATGCCCAGTCACGTTGTGATGGGAGTCTTATCCACTTAGCTATCGGACTATTTGTTGTTGTTGTTGTTTTGTTTTGTGCAAGTTGTGGAAATCTTAAGTCTTGCGATGTTTGCATGAGTTCCTGTTCGACCACATCCAACTGGGGCTTTTTTTGTCGCTGCTGTTTCCTGCTATGGCCTTCAAGGTTCTGGCGCTGTACTTCCTTTATGTCAGGAGGGGCTGTTCCATAAGGTCACGGGCAGATGTGCGTACAACTCGCCCCCCCCCCCCCCCCCCCCCCCGACTCGATCCGACCTCTATGGTGAGGACTTTGACTTGGGACGCCCGATGTCTTCCTACCAACGTGCTGAACAGACTGTTGTGTTTCTCAGGATTATTGTAGAAGTGAGCTACTATGACCTTCATTCGCTTGAAGTATGATGTTAAAATGAGGACTAGTTCGCTTATCCTACTTAAGTGTGTGTGTGTGTGTGTGTGTGTGTGTGTGTGTGTGTGTGTGTGTGTGTGTGTGTGTGTGTGTGTGTGTGTGTGTTTGTGTGTGTGTGTGTGTGTGTGTGTGTGTGTGTGTGTGTGACCTTCATTCGCTTGAAGTATGATGTTAAAATGAGGACTAGTTCGCTTATCCTACTTAAGTGTGTGTGCGTTGTGTGTGTGTGTGTGTGTGTGTGTGTGTGTGTGTGTGTGTGTGTGTGTGTGTGTGTGTGTGTGTGTGTGTGTGTGTGTGTGTGTGTGTGTGTGTGTGTGTGTGTGTGTGTGTGTGTGTGTGTATGTGCGTGCGTGTGCGTGTGCGTGTGTGTGTGTGTGCGTGTGTGTGTGTGCGCGCGCGTGAGTGATGTTCTGCGTGGTGAGTCGGCTGAATGTTTTCGAGTCCCTCAGAAGGCAAATTCAGGATAGTTTTGAAAAATGTGGGGGATTAGGTCTCTTGGGTTATTCTAGTTTTCCTACTGCGATACTACAGGGATGGGTACGCCGAGTGAGATCTTTAAGTATGATGTTTAAATGAGAAATAGTTCGCTTATCCTACTTAAGTGTGTGTGTGTGTGTGTGTGTGTGTGTGTGTGTGTGTGTGTGTGTGTGTGTGTGTGTGTGTGTGTGTGTGCGCGTGCGCGCGCGCGCGCGCGTGTGTGTTGTCACAATCCTGATAAAACAACGACAGACACATACGTCGTCTGTGCAATCACCCACAACAAGAACAGGTAAATTGTAACTGTAAATACAGTCAACCCAGAATGGCAAAATTGATTGTTATAATGAAAAGAAAAAATGATTTATAATTCATAAATAAATAAGTAAATGTATGAATGAATGAATAAACGAACAAACAAATAAATAAATAATTAGCGAACATAAAGTAACAATAGCCCTCATCCTCACATTCCTTGTTATGTTTTCTACTTGTCAATTCATATCAGCTCCGCAATGCTACATTACTTTATAGCAGAATCCCAGTGCTTTATCAACGCCATAGCAGAACAGCAGCGCCACATTAAAAATTCATAGCAACACTGTGATTTTAGCACATTCACTTCGTAGTACATGTAGTACCTTTGCAGCTGTATCACATGACACACAGACTGCACGTCTGTACTGGTGACAACAATACTGATGTTAACTTTGTTGCAGTACTACATTTCTGACTTCATCTCTATTGCATTAATCCTGTGCAGCATCAATTTACAGCAAAACTGCAATATGAATGTATGACATTGACTTTATAACAGTAGATTAGTCTCACTGCCTTTAAGACGAACATCATTACGGCTCGTCGTCTTACAATCATCCATATACTTCATACTTTTCTCTCTTTTCTTCCCTGTTTTATGGCCGTGATATTTGACACTTGATCATCTCGTGCGATGCCAGATTCCAAGAACGGTAACGTCAGAACAAGATTGTACACACACACACACACACACACACACACACACACACAAAACACACATACAAACACACACACACACATACACACACACTCAGTGACATACCACCACACACGACTGAAAACATAAAAAAAGGGTTCAAGAATTACATCTCTAACAAACAATTTTAAAAAAAAACCGATACTGAACTATATTATTCATGTTAAGAAAACAACAGCGTGGCAGCGGCAGCAGCAACAACAACACCAACACACCAAAACCACCACCACCACCACCACCACCAAAATCAACAACAACAACAACACCACCACCAATAATCAATCAATGAATTACGATTCACACTCACCAACCGAAAGAAACACGTCTAGCACCTTGTCCTTCATCCTGATGACGACAGACAACAACGATGACCGCGCAGTTTAACCGAGCAAGCGAGCTAGGCTCCCACAAACAACTAGCCTGGTGTAATTCCTTCTTTTAAACCTCAGACTCTACTCAAAGCCAAAAGAGAAGGAGCTAAGCGCTGTTAACGAACGGAGGGCGAACAGGAAATGTGCGGCCTGGAGTAGAACCGAAAGTGTCGCATAGACAGGTGGCGCCGCCTGTTAGCTGTCCATGGATCGCCTCCCTTTCTCTACACAGGTGTGACACAGAGATGGCGCGCACTGCCAATCGCGCTGTCGTTGAGGCTGAGCTTTGCGTGTCGCTCGCTTATTTGTAGGGAGGGAAACGTATGTGAAGTGCGGGAGACGGGAGGGAAGGGGGGGGGGGGGGGGGGGGGTGGGGAGAAGGGGGGGATGGGGCAGGTGAGTCGGGAGGGAAACGGACAATGGCGATCGAGCGAAGGGGGGTGGGGGGGGGGGGGGGGGGGGGGGGGGGGGGGGGGGGGGGTGATGAGGTGGAATGTAGAAGGATGGCGAAAGAGGGAGATCGTCTACGGGGTGGGTGGTGTGCGTGTCAGGTGTGTGTGTGTGTGTGTGTGTGTGGAGGAAAAAAGGGGGGGGGGGGGGTGGTGTGGTGAAGGAGGGGGGGAAACAGGCGCTAGTGAGGGGGGTGGGCATGGGGGTGGGGAGGGGGGCGGCGGGTAGCGAGGGGAGAAAGGGGAGGGATGAGTGAACTCTAGCTCTAGGGTGTGAGCGCAGGTCCAGTGGAATTTCACCCTTTGTCGAAAGCCAGTCATGTGTGACGGTAGTGTTGCAAGACGTTAAACTGTATAAAATGCGCATTATGTTTTCTCATAACACACACACATACACACACACACACAGGTCACACACACACATACACACACATACAGAGAGAGAGAGAGAGGGGGGGGTTACACACACATACAGAGAGAGAGAGAGGGGGGGGGGGGGGGTCTAAGTATCAACACAACCGAACAATAGGGATGTTTTCTTGGGAATCCAGTCTTTTTCAGAAATGCTGTGCGCATATGTGTGTGTGTGTGTGTGTGTGTGTGTGTGTGTGTGTGTGTGTGTGTGTGATGTGATGTGTGTGTGTGTGTGTGTGTGTGTGTGTGTGTGTGTGTGTGTGTTACACTGCTAAAATGCGCTGACTTCCTCAGTACAAGGTAAGTGCAGTAGCCTAGCTTGTAAGAGTTCGTTGTAGATCCTCTGGTAGGTGTTCAGCTCGCAGACGACAACATACACCAGGCGGTATTGAAACGAAGAGGATCCGTTTATTGACACACGTTGAAGAATATAGGAACAAAACAAACCACTGACCTTCAGGTTCAATAAATCGTACAGGAACTCAATCGTACACGCAGCACAGAGAGAGAGAGAGAGAGAGAGAGAGAGAGAGAGAGAGAGAGAGAGAGAGAGAATGTGTATGTGTATGTATAAGACTATACGTGTGTGAGAGAATGTCAATAGACGGGTTTGACACCACCCATATGTATTCTGCCTCACAAACCCCACTTTTCAGCATCTATTTTTCATCTCTTGCTATTTTAGTCCCGTAACCCCTCTTTTTACAAAAAAAAAAAAAAAAAAAAGAAAAAAATGATAGTAACAAAACAGCATGTAATGAAGTAAAAGATGTTATAAAGGGTTTGCGAGGCAAAATACATACGGTTAGGTTGAACCCGTATATTGACATTCTCTCTCAGGCACGTTCATCTACGTTTAGCAGCCTAAGTGTAGTTACGTCAGTTCCATTCATGAAATGCGTCTTTAACAGACTAACAGAGACAACCTACAGAGGCAGTCGCTCTAAAACCTCTTTGTCACAAAACACCATTACACCTTGCGCCCGCTCTATTGCCTGCCAAAAATCAATAACACTCCCTGATGCCAGGCGTCACAGGTGATCAGCCATGGACTTTACCTGCTTGAATAAATGATGACTAATCGAGCCTAGTTAAGGACCACTTGCAATCTGTCTGACAAATGCAACACGCGCGAAACCAAAAAATGTTTCATGTGTACAGATATTTAATTGCAACCCTTGTGAATCAAATTTAAGCAATTTCATTTGGATTGCGTAATGTTTTTGCAATGATAAAGCAATGTAAAGAGACCCACCCTGGGAAAAGAAAATCCACAAACATGTTTCTTTAATCTGTTCAAAAACGGATGTGTCCACCCCGCGCAGCAACACAATCGAGACAGCGCTGCCTCATGGAGTTGATGGTGTTTGCGATGACGGCCTGGGGGATGTTTTCCCACTCCTGTCGCAGGACGTGCAGCAGCTGTTCCCGATTAGCTGGACGTGGGCGGTTTGCATGGACTCGCCGGCCAAGTTCTCCCCAGATGTTCTCGATTGGATTGAGATCTGGACTGTTCGCAGGCCATGCCATCCTGGTGATCCCAGCTTCCTGAATGAAAGTGTTGACAGCCCTGCAGCGGGTGTGTGTGGCGTTGTCATCCTGGAGGACAGCTTGGGGTCCGATCTGCTGGAGGGTCGCTGTGACCAGAGGAGGCTGTAAGATCTGCTGCAGGTAGCGCTGCCCATTGAGCATGCCCTCCACATGGTAGAGAGGAGTCCTGTAGTGTCGGCTGATGCCTCCCCAAACCATAATGGAGCCACCTCCAAAAGCAGCCGCCTCCTGGATAGCATCATCTTGCAGCTGCTCCTGTGGGCGCCGCCACACCCTGATGCGGCCGTCTTTGGGGCTCACCATGAAGCGCGATTCGTCGGTGAACAGGACATGGCCCCAGTGAGCACGAGTCCACCTCAAATGGTCCTGGCACCAAAACAAGTCGGCGTGCCCTGTGACCTGCAGTCAGCATGGGCTTCTTCACCGGACGCCTGGAACGCAAGGCGGCAGCATGTAGGCGACGCCGAGTGGTCTGCCCGCTTCCTGCTATGTTGGTGGAAGCGCGCAGTTGTTTGACTCAAGGCATTGGCGGTGGTTGTCTCTCCCGAAGGGCCTGTCTGCAGAGGTACCGGTCCTCACGTTGTGTGGTTTTTTCTTGGGACGCTCTGGGCGTGGCCGTTCCTGGACGGTGCCTGTGGTTTGATGGCGCTGTCTCAGACGGATGATGACCGAGTGTGTGACACTTGCAGCCTTCTGGCCACCTCTCGGACGCCTACTCCGTCCTGCAGCCAGGCGATAGCTCGGGCACGATCGAAATTTCTCAACTTTCGTCTCGCTGGCATGTTGGTGTTGTGCTTCAGAACGGGTATTCGACGGCTTTTGTGGCCAGTGTGGTGAGCACAACGCACTCCCATACCTTCATGCTGTCACGTGCATCAGGATTTTCACCTGTAGACAGTTCGAGTCAGTGTGCACGGATTGCTGACAAACTTGTTTTGCCAAACAAGAGCACTTTTCTGCACGCTCAAGGGGGAGTCAGTGCAGCTGTTGCATGCTTGGCAGTATTCATTGAGAAGGCCTGACGACTGTCGCGTTCATAAACCTTGGCAATTACTAACCTTTATTTGATATTTGATTTTGAAAGCACCTAAGGCATTCTGCGGTGTGGTCCTTAACTTATGTTGAAGTCTGCATGTTCTTCGAGCTTCCACAGAGTCTGGTATTGTGACGTGCGAGCGAGATTTCATCATTTCCTGGTTTAGAAGCTTCCAGAGAGGCTGCCATTGCGGCACCGAGCGAGATTTCATCATTTCTTGTTGAGAAGCTGAGCAGAGAGGTTGTGTTTGAGACAGTGCTTTGATTTTTCAAATATGGCGAAGAAACGGGAATATTCAGAAGAACAGCGTCAGGCTATTAAAGATTACAAGTTTTACTACAACTGCATGTTAGAGTATTTGTCAAAAAAAAGGAACTAGGTGAAGCCTGTTCTCTACCAGTGAAACCCAAAAGAAGCATTGCTTTTTTTAAAAGGCGAAGAAAAGAAAAAAGGGTAACCCACTGCTTTGGAAATGCACGCCTATCTGATGGATTTGTTAGTTCAGGAAGATGAAAAAAAACTGAAAGCGATATTGCTGAAAAAGATGTGGCCGATTTTCATATGCGTTTGACTATTGATGAGATGGTTTCCTATCAAAAAAAAAAATGGTGCTGCTGCGTTGTTAAAACTTACTCAAAGCAAAACAATCCATCACGCGTTGATTGTTGGGGGCTGGCTTGGGATAGCTCAAGCCAAGTTTAAAAAAGCAAAATCGTTTCAGACATGGCGTTCATTTCTCAAGACACATGTGCACATGGCTGATTCGTATGCTAGAAAACTGATTCAACTTTCAATGTGTTTTTATAACTATCCTAAATTTCATAAGCTAGGAATTAGTATTAATGAACTGTGTAGCAAACGCCATAGTATCGTTAGGCTCATGCAAATAGATCATGATTTTCGGGAGTTCTGGCAAACAAACTAGACAGGGCTAGGCAGACCTTAGTACATCTACCAGTATGGAGAGGAGTAGTGTGGCCAGCACTCTCCCCATATAAATGCTCTTTCTTTCTTCTTTTTTTGGTAAGTGTCTAACATCGTCTGGCGATGAAAAGACATGAAATAAACCATTGAATTATCCTGAACTAAAGTGAGTGACGAGGCGATAACACCCACAGTTGCATCAAGGTTGATGGTGCTTCGCAACAGAGTATTTTCCCACCTTCCGTGAAACTGTTTCTTGTTGTCTATCAGGTGCTGACTGCTGGTAGTTGTTAAGAAAGGACCAGGGCTGTCCTTTCGTTTGCCATTTTGTAGATTGTACTTTTTTTTTCTCATTTAGATGACTATGGTGTGTTTGTAAATATCATCATTATTTCATAAAGGGTGTTAACTGTTCTTTGTAGACTGCATCTGCAAGACACTCTAGACGTCATCGTTGCATAATATCTTTTTTTTTTTAAAACTGACTCTGGTGGGGAGAGTGCTACGTAAGCTTGTACCCTTATCAACACACACACACACACACACACACACACACACACACACACACACACACACACACACACACACACACACACACACCACCAACCATGCCTGTGGCGAGCAGTCTGCTGGTTTTCAAGTCATGTTTGTGGTCAGTTGTCGGAATGTTGGTTCTAAGCCCCCTTTTTAGGGGGGGGGGGGGGGGGGGGAGGGGGGGGGGGGGGGGGAATAAGGTACTGTTGCTTATAGCCCAGCCGACCGCATAGTCAGGATGGTCACCGCGTTGAAGACACCTCACAAGTCA
Organism: Conus betulinus; assembly: GCA_016801955.1. NCBI lineage: Eukaryota > Metazoa > Mollusca > Gastropoda > Neogastropoda > Conidae > Conus > Conus betulinus. The sequence continues at coordinate 19,978 of JADBJO010014716.1, forward strand.
TTATTTAAAAAAAAAAGAAAGGGGGAGGGGGGGGGAGGGGGGGAGGGGCAGAGGAAAGAGCAAGGCGGGGAAGGAAGGGGGGGGGGGGGGGGGGGGGAGGGTGCAGTCTGCCAGTCCTACAAGAGAATCATGAGACAGGCTGTTAGGGTTTCGGCTCTAGGTGAATGTTTGTGTCGTAAGTCAGTCCATCAGGACATCAGCTCAGTTTTATGTCTGTGTCAAAAGTCAGTCTGTCATGAAATCAACTCAGTGTTATGTCTGTGTCAAAAGTCAGTCCATCGTGAAATCAACTCAGTGTTATGTCTGTGTCAAAAGTCAGTCTGTCAGGATGTTGACTCACAGTCGTGTTTGTGGTCATAAGTCCATCTACAATGATGTCGTTTAATTTCTGGTCAAGAGTCAGTCTGTGAGGATGTGGACTCACTGCCATGTTTATGGTCTTGAGTCAATACATCAGGAATGACTCAACCAGGACGTCGGCTCTTGTTTGTAGTCATGAGTTAGTCCATCAGGATGTCAGCTCACAGTCATGTTTGTAGTCAGGAGTTAGTCCATCAGGATATAGGCTCACAGTCATGTTTGTAGTCAGGAGTTAGTCCACCAGGATGTCGGCTCACAGTCATGTTTGTAGTCATGAGATAGTCCACCAGGATGTCGGCTCACAGTCATGTTTGTAGTCAGGAATCAGTCCACCAGGAATGTCGAATGTCCAACCTTTGCAGAAACAGAAACACATGTATTTACCAAAATGTTGCTGTACGAAATCGGGTATCTAAAAATGTAAGTTCTTATTAAAAAAACAAAAGATAACGTCAGCTTATTCGCTTAATCCCTTTTATAGAAAAAGAAAATATCGTGCAATAATTTTGTATTTTTAACATATTCTCAAACCGTGAACATCACGAACAAGAAAAATGCACTGAAACACTTGATTGCTTAATGAAATAGCTAAATCCCTCACGTATATGCATTGTTCTATACGTAGTTATTACGACCGTTGGTATAATCTGTTACGCGAGAACCCCGACTTTCGTTTCAAACTGGACAGGTTGTTCTGTTTCTTCTTTTTCAACATGAAAAAAAAAAAAACACTAATGGGACAGTCTGTGTGTGTGTGTGTGTGTGTGTGTGTGTGTGTGTGTGTGTGTGTGTGTGTGTGTGTGTGTGTGCGTGCGTGTGTGCGTTCGTTCGTGCGTGCCTGTGTGCATGCGTGTGTGTGTGTGTGTGTGTGTGTGTGTGTGTGTGTGTGTGTGTGTGTGTGTGTGTGTGTGTGTGTGTGTGTGTGTGTGTGTTCTTCATTTTTCGCTTGTTTCTAGTGTCAATTGATTTCCATTGCTTAAAGCATAACGTTCGTTGCTAAGGCAACAAGTCTGAAATGTGTGCAAGATGCAGTCAATGACTTTACTTTTACGACGACGTAATGGAAAGTTTTGTACGACAAAAATTAGTTACATGTAATATGTAACATTGTTTTTGCATGCATGTGTGCATCCATGTTCGTTTTTTCTTCTTGCTGTTGATGTTTGTTTGCTTGGGGGGGGGGGGGGTCTTTTGATTTGTGTGTGTGTGTGTGTGTGTGTGTGTGTGTGTGTGTGTGTGTGTGTGTGTGTGTGTGTGTGTGTGTGTTGTTTGTTTTGTTTTTTTTGTTGTTGTTTGAATAAATTTCTCGTCTTGTAGCAGGAAGGATTCCCACCTGTCCGGAGTCCTAGTCAGACAGCGTGGTCCGCAGAAGCCATCAACCCGCGAGGTCAGATGACCGTGACCTTGTGGCACGAAGGAAGCCTGCGCTGTCCTGCCGTTGACCTGTCACCTCGACGACCTTTAAAAGAAGCAGTCTGCTCCCTTGCTCCGATACATCACCAGCAGCCGTCTCCTAGAGTTTGGCATGGGGTTTTTAGAGTCTTCTAAGCCAGGGTTAAGCGTCTCTTTCCCCTAGGCTTTTAGAGTCTTCTTAGCCAGGTTTAAACGTCTCTTTTGCCTAGGCTTAATATCTTCTTTTCCCAGGATCTAATGTCTTTTCTTAATAAGGTTTCGGGCCATGTTTCTAAGAATTGCGCGGCTTCTTTCCCAGGGCTTTCTGTTTTCTTTCCAAAGCTGTCGTGACTTCTTTCCCAGAGTTTAGAGTCTTCTTTTCCAGAGCAGACTGTTTTCTTTCTCAGAATTCAGAACTCAGAAAGCTTTCATGGACATCGGCCTTGGGCTACTATACTAGATACACAGGGAGGAGGGGGGGTGGGGTGAGTGGGTAGGAACAGGGTGGAGTCATAATATGTTCTTGCAAACAGAACAGAAAAGTGTTATAACATTCACCCCCAAAAACATGAGTTGAAAAAGATGACATATTATCCAGTTCACATTGAGAATCAAGAAAATACAATACAAATAAACTGAAACCTTTCAAGGACAACCAAAGTGATGGTAACAGTCCGCAGTTTACCATCTAAAGAAGTGGCGTTAGCCTTCTGTTCCTTGCCTGAAAAACACTTTGATAGGTCATGTCTGTGCGAAGCACTGGATACCTTTAAGAAGTAAATGAAAAGGACAACTAGCCGATCCTTTGAGAAATGTATCCCTAAGGTCTTGGCAGAGGAAGCATTGAAAAGAAAATTGTTTTCGACCTGATGGCGACCTAAAGGACACGCGTTATCGTTTTTTCTGCTTTACTATAGCGATGCTGGTGGCTGTCCGGTGGACACAAACTGAATCTTGTTTGTGTGATGGCAACGCAGAAGCGGTAAGTATTCATATCCAAAAGACATCTTTCTTTTTTAAAAAAAAAACAGAGAGGGCTCGGGAACGATTCACCGTTTCCTTTCTCAAACGGTAGTGTCTTCTTTCCAAAGGTCTGGTGTCTTCTTGCCCAACATGTAGCGTCGTCTGTTACCGCACAAAATGTCACCACTGCACAAAATGTCACAATTGTGACATTTTGTGCTGGTTGTGACATTTTGTGCAGTGAAGGACTGGACAAAATGTCACAACTTGCAATGGTGACAATTTGTGCACCTATGCCCCATTTTCGAATTCACTCTTGCACAAAATGTCACAACCTCTGTCAGTCTTGTTAGTCCGCTGTTTTCAAGAAGGCGAGCAGACTAGTAAGTTCGTTCATGTCTGTGACTTTTTTTTTTTTCGTTGTGTGTGTGTGTTGTGTGTGTGTGTGTGTGTGTGTGTGTGTGTGTGTGTGTGTGTGTGTGTGTGTGTGTGTGTGTGTGCCACGTCGGCCAAAACGGACAATTTTTGGCAATGTCTCTTCAAACTCAAGACAGCTTTCTCAAATTTGTTTGTTGATTAGGTAAGGTATGCTGATACTGCTCGCAAAAAATCAAGGTCAAAGGTCAAGGTCAAGGTCACGCTGATCGTTGAACACCATTTCTTTTTTCCTGCAATATTCTTCACATCTTTCAAGCTAGATTTTCCAAACTTGCTACACAGCTGCATAGCTTTGGGGACATCGAAAGAGATGAGCATGCGAATCAAGACAAATCGTGTTGTTTCTATTAGTCTCATCAACCAACATGGGCCATCACGTCTGGGCTGTCACCTCGTAAACACCTCGTAAAAGTATATATTTAATATAAAATTGAAGATTATAAACTGCGAGCCAAACTGAAAAAACGCAAAAAAGAATACATGGACATCATGAATATATCCACCCATCCATCCACCCTACCCACACACCCACACACACCCAAACCCCACAGATAAGAGAGAGAGAGTTGTGACAATTTGTGCAGCAGTGATTTAAAAAAAAAAAGGCATACAGGTGCCCAAATTGTCACAAGTGTGACATTTTGTGCAAACTGGTGCAAATTGTGACCATTTGTGCAGTAAATAACTGCACAAAATGTCATTGTGACATTTCGTGCAGTGGTGACATTTTGTGCGGGTAACAGTCGTCTTTCACAGGGTTTGGTGTCTTCTTTCCAAAGGTCTGGTGTCTTCTTTCCAACATGTCGTGTCGTCTTTCACAGGGTTTGGTGTCTTCTCCTTTCCTGAAGTGCTGTGTCGCGCGAGTGGGGAAAGACGGGCTCTCTGTATCCTCCCTGATCCGACTCTGAATGATGGGAAGAACACATGCTTCTGACAGACTGCAGGAAGCCAATGAAGCAGAAAAAGAGGGAATTTTCAAGGGCAGCTGCACCGCTTTTTTTTTCGCTCGATTGCTTGGTCTCTTGACTGACAACCATTCCCCTGACACTGCAGTCAGACACACACACACACACACACACACACACACACACACACACAGATGTGGAAGTGAGCAGATGATGCGTCACCTTGTTCTCTGTGCAGCCATTAGCTTGCCCAGTCCCTCACCATCACCCAACGCCACCACCACTCCCTCCCCCCATCCCTCCCTCCACCCCCCCCCCACCCCCACCCACACCTCCCCCATTAACCTTCACCCCATCCACCGTAAAACTCGCAAGGAGCCAGAGAATTCCGTGAAACATGGTTTGCCTGTGATCAGATTCAAACCCACGGCCTCCTCGACGTATGTCGGTGGCACTAGACATTGTGCCGCTGCACCTGGCGGGGCCAAAGTTTCCCCATACCTTGTTCGACAGGTTTGTTTCACTCTGAAAATCAGTTCTCCAATCGATGCTTTTAGCCGTTCAGGAAAGGGCTGGTTTGTGTTGCTACGTTACACACACACACACACACACACACACACACACAGAGTTCCGCAGTTGCGCAGATGTAGAACGAAATATCGATCGATAGATCGGTTGATCGATCGACAGAGAGAACTACAGATATATATATATATATATATATATATATATATATATGTGTGTGTGTGTTAGTGCGTGTGTGTCCGCTCGTGTGTGTTCGCGTATGTGTGCGTGCTGTGTGTGCGTGCGTGCGTGAGTGCGTGCGCGCATGTGTATGTGTGTGTGCGCGCGCGCGCGTGTGTGCGCAGACACACATTCCTCTTGTGTGTACGACTGTGTGTGCATGTGTTAGTGTGACAAAGTCATCCCCACGATTCGTTTCAATGATAATGATGACAACTCCGTTTGTATTATTACTGCTACTACTGCTTATGCTGCTGTTTCTCTGCTGCCATGAAAACTTATTTCTTGTAAGTATTTCCACGTTATACGAGCACAAGAGATGGAGAACATTGATACGGATACTCTACCTGTATTGTGCACCCACCGGCCGAAAAAAAAAAGAAAATAGATAAAGATAAAAATGCAAACAAGAAGGAAAAAGGGTGGGGGTAGAAGAAGAAGAAAGAAGAAGAAGAAGAAGAAGAAGAAGAAGAAAAAGAAAAAGAAGAAGAAGAGGAAGAAGAGGGCGAAGAAGAAGATGAAGAAGAAAGAGGAGGAGGGAGGAGGGAGAGAGGAAAAAAAAGAAGAAGAAGAAGAGGAAGAAGAGGGTGAAGGAGAGAAGATGAAGAAGAAGAAGAAGAAGAAGAGGAGGAGGAGGAGGAGGAGGAGGAAGAAGAAGAAGAAGAAGAAGAAGAAGAAGAAGAAGAAATTGCCTGGGAAGAGTGTCTGCGACAAGGAGAGATGAAGGCGAAGAAGAAGATGAAGAAGAAGAGGAGGAGGAGGAGGAGGAAGAAGAAGAAGAAGAAGAAGAAGAAAAATTGCCTGGGAAGACTAGTAGCTGCGACAACGAGAGGTGATACACGGCGGATTAGTTTCGGACAACAGTCCTCTCCCTGAAACGTTTACGGATGGCGAAGCTTCCCTGGGCTGATGGGGGTGGGCTCACTGAAGCGTGCTGAAGAATGCCGGCCATGTATTGGCCACTGTCCCTATTGAGTAAGAAGCGCGACTGTGGTCAACGTTGGACGTCGCTGTTTTTCAACCGCTGTCCCTCCCTCCCCTTGTGAATGGTGAGATCAACCTGGGGCTGTGCGTTTGGGCCATCTTGTTACATTTGTAACGTTTGCTATGTTTTGCGGCACCAACTTCGTTCGCCGCACCTGTTCCGTTGGCGAAAGCAGTTTCGTTTCGCGGCACCTGTTACGTTTGCTTTTCCTGTTACGTTTGCAGCACCTGTTATGTCCACGGCAACTGCTACGTTTGCGGCACCTGTAACGTTTGCGGCACCTGTAACGTTTGCGGAACCCGTAACGTTTGCGGCACCTGTTACGTTTGCGGCACCTGTTACGTTTGCGAGAGCAGTTTCGTTTTGCGGCACCTGTTTCGTTTTGCGGCACCTGTTTCGTTTTGTGGCATTTGTTACGTTTTGCTTTTCCTGTTACGTTTGCAGTACCTGTTATGTCCACGGCAACTGCTACGTTTTGCGCCACCTGTTACGTTTGCAGGCACCTGTAACGTTTGCGAGAGCAGTTTCGTTTGCGGCACCCGTTACGTTTGCGGCACCCGTTACGTTTGCGGCACCTGTTACGTTTGCGGCACCTGTCACGTTGGTTGCGGCACCTCTTATGTTTGCGGCACTTGTTACATTTGCGGCACCTGTTACGTTTGAAACACCTGTTACGTTGGTAGCGTAGCGGCCCTGTTACGTTGGTTGCAGCACCTGTTACGTTTTCGGCGGCACCTGTTACGTTTGCGGCACCTGTTACATTTGCGACGCCTGTTACGTTGGTTGCGGCACCTGTTACGTTTGCGGCACCTGTTACATTTGCGAAACCTCTTACGTTTGCAGCACCTCTTATGTTTGAGGCATCTGTTACATTTGTGGCACATCTTAAGTTTGCGGCAACTGTTAGATTTGCGGCACCTTTCATATTCGCGGCACCTCTTACGTTTGCGGCAGTTCTTACGGGCACCTCTTACGTTTGCGGCACCTGTTACGTTTTTGCGACACCTTTTACGCTTGAGGCACCTGCTACATTTGCGAGAGCAGTTTCCTTTGGGGGTACCTGTTACATATGCGGCACCTGTTACGTTTGCGGCACCTGTTACGTTCGCGTGAAAAGTTACGTTTCTACGCCTGTTACGTTTGCTGCATCTGTTACATTTGCGGTACCTGATACCTTTGCGGCATCTTTTACTTTTGCCGCATGTTTGCCGCACCTGTTACATTTGCCGCACCTGTTACATTTGCGAGAGTAGTTACGTTTGCGGCACCTGTTACGTTTGCGGCACCTGTAACGTTTGCGAGAGCAGTTTCGTTTGCGGCACTCGTTACGATTGCGGCACCTGTTACGTGTGCGGCACCCGTTACCTGTGTGGCATCTGTTACGTGTGCGGCACCGTTACGTGTGTGGAGCGTTACGTGTGCGGAGCCGTTGCGTGTGCGGCATCTGTTACGTGTGCGGAACCGTTACGTGTGCGGCGCGTTACGTGTGCGGAGCTCGTTACGTGTGCGGCATGTTACGTGTGCGGATTCGTTACGTGTGCGGCTTCGTTACGTGTGCGGCGCCCGTTACGTGTGCGGCGCCCGTTACGTGTGCGGCGCCCGTTACGTATGCGGCACCCGTTACGTGTGCGGCACCCGTTACGTTTGCATAGGGGGGAGAGAGAGAGAGAACAGAACAGAACAGAACAGAATTTTATTCAGTAAGGCCAAAGCCCCATTTGAGAGAGAGAGAGAGAGAGAGAGAGAGAGAGAGAGAGGGGGGGAGGGAAGCTACTGCAGCTTTGGCTGAGCACGAGTAGTGTCCTTTGTTCATTGTTGTCTCGAATGTGGCCTCCAGTCGACGCTGCCCATGGTTAACTAAATCATTATATTCAAGAAGGTGACTGAGAGTTCAAAGGACAAAGCTTCCCATCACGTGACCAGGTCAGTGTGGCTTCTGGTTTGCTGTGTGCCTCTAAAAAACGAGGATATTGCTTGTGCTCGATCGTTTCTTCAGGGTTTTTTTTTTTTTTGAACTTTGTTTTACGGTTGGCTGCTATATCTGTGTTTACTGTTCCTTTCTTGGGGAAGAAGAAGAAGATGAAAAGACAAGACAAGACAAATTCTTTATTTACGAGGACTGAGAGACTTGTCTCTCTCTTGTCTACAATGATAAGCAGAGAGAGAGAGAGAGAGAGAGAGAGAGAGAGAGAGAGAGAGAGAGAGAGAGAAATGTAGATGTGCAGATGTAGAACGTAATATCGATCGATCGATCGACTGATCGACAGATAGACAGAACTATAGATAGATGTGAGTACGTGTGCGTGTGTGTGTGCATGTACATACGTGTGTGTGTGTGTGTGTGTGTGTGTGTGTGTGTGTGTGTGTGTGTGTGTGTGTTCGCGTATGTGTGCGTGGTGAGTGTTCACGCACTCGTGTGTGTGTTTATGTGTAAGTGCATGCGTGCGTGAGTGCGTGCGCACATGTGTATGTGTGTGTATGTACGCGCGCGCGCATGTGCGTTTATGAATGTGTGTGTGCGCGCGCGCACGTTTGTACGCAAACACACACTCCTCTTGTGTGAACGCTTGTGTGTGCACGTGTTCGTGTGACAAAGTCATCCCCACGATTCGTTTCAACAATAATGATGACAACTCCGTTTGTATTGTTACTGCTTCTACTACTTATGTTGCTGTTTCTCTGCTGCGGTGAAAACATTTCTTGTCAATATTCTACGTTATACGTGCACAACAGATGGAGAAAATTGATACAGAGACTCTACCTGCGTGGTGCGTGTGTGCGTGCGTGCGTGCCTCTGTGTGTGTGTGTGTGTGTGTGTGTGTAACGTAGCAACACAAACCAGCCCTTTCCTGAACGGCTAAAAGCATGAACTAGAGAACTGATTTTCAGAGTGAAACAAACCTGTCGAGCAAGGTATGGGGAAACTTTGGCCCCGCCAGGTGCAGCGGCACAGTGACTAGTGCCACCGACATACGTCGAGGAGGCCGTGGGTTTGAATCTGATCACAGGCAAAACATGTTTCACGGAATTCTCTGGCTCCATGCGAGTTTTACGGTGAATGGGGGTGAAGGCTAATAGGGGAGGTGTGTGGGTGGGAGTGGGAGGTGGGGGGTAGGGGGTGTGGGGGGGAGTGGTGGTGGCTTTGGGTGATGGTGAGGGACTGGGCAAGCTAATATGACTGCACAGAGAACAAGGTGACGCATCATCTGCTCACTTCCACAGCTCTCTCTCTCTCTCTCTCCCTCTCTCCTCTCTCTCTCTCTCTCTCTGTGTGTGTGCGTGCGTGAGTGCGTGTGTGTGTCTGACTGCAGTGTCAGGGGAATGGCTGTCAGTCAAGAGACCAAGCAATCGAGCGAAAAAAATAGCAGTGCAGCTGCCCTTGAAATTGTTCTGCTTCTTTGGCTTCCTGCAGTCTGTCAGAAACATGTGTTCTTCCCATCTTTCACAGTCGGATCAGGGAGGATACAGAGAGCCCGTCTTTCCTTTCCCCACTCGTCGCGACACTACACTTTAGGAAAGAAGAAGACACCAAACCCTGTGAAAGACGACACGACATGTTGGAAAAGAAACACCAGACCTTTGGAAAGAAGACGCTAAGCCCTGTCAAAGACGACTGTTACAGCACAAAATGTCACCTCTGTAAAAATGTCATAATGACATTTTGTGCAGTTATTCACTGCACAAATTGTCACAATTCGCACAAAATGTCACAATTGTGACAATTTGTGCACCTGTATGTCCTTTTTTTTTTTTTTTTTTTTTAAATCACTGCCGCACAAATTGTCACAACTCTCTCTCTTATCTGTGTGGGTTTGGGTGCGTGTGGGGTGTGTGGGTGGGTGGATGGATGGGTGGATATATTCTATGATGTCCATGCATTTTTTGCGTTTTCAATTTGGCTTGCAATTAATGATTTTCAATTTTATTTCAAATATATACTTTTAGTCTCTATTTACTGCACATGTTTACGAGGTGACAGCCCAGACGTGATGGCACATGTTGGTTGATGAGGCTAACAGAAAGAAAAGGATTTGTCTTGATTCACATGCTCATCTCTTTTGTTGTCCCCAAAGCTCTGCAGCTGTGTAGCAAGTTTGAAAACATCTGGCTTGAAAAATGTGGAAAATATTGCAGGAAAAAAGAAATGGGTGTTCCACGATCATCGTGACCTTGACCTTGACCTTTGACCTTGATTTTTTTGCGAGCAGTATCAGCATACCTTACCTAATCAACAAACAAATTTGAAAAAGGCTGTCTTAAGTGGTTTAAGAGACATTGCCAAAAATGTCCCCTTTGGCCGACGTGGGACACACACACACACACACACACACACACACACACAACGAAAAATCAGACACGAACGAACTTACTAGTCTGCTCGCTTTCTTGAAAGCGGCGGACAAAGAAAACTGACAGAGGCTGTGACATTTTGTGCAAGAGTGAATTCGAAAATGGGGCATAGGTGCACACATTGTCACAATTGCGAGGTGTGACATTTTGTGCAGTCCTTCACTGCACAAAATGTCACATCCGGCACAAAATGTCAGAGTTGGGACATTTTGTGCAGTGGTGACATTTTGTGCGGTAACAGACGACGCTACATGTTGGACAAGAAGACACCAGACCTTTGGAAAGAAGACGCTGCCGCTTGAGAAAGGAAACGGTGAATCACTCCCGAGCCCTCTCTGTTTTTTGAAGAAGAAAGATGTCTTTTGGATATGAATACTTACCGCTTCCGCGTTGCCATGACACTAACAAGATTCAGTTTGTGTCCACCGGACAGCCACCAGCATCGCTATAGTAAAGCAGAAAAACGATAACGCGTGTCCTTTAGGTCGCCATCAGGTCGAAAACATTTTTTTTTCAATGCTTCCTCTGCCAAGACCTTAGGGATAAATTTCTCAAAAGATCAGCCAGTTGTTCTTTTCATTTACTTCTTAAAGGTATCCAATGCTTTGCACAAACACAACCTATCAAGGTGTGTTTTTCAGGCAATGAACAGAAGGCTAACGCCAATGCTTTAGATTGTAAACTACTGCGGACAGTTACCATCACTTTGGTTGTCCTTGAAAGGTTTCAAGTTATTTGCATTCTCAATTTGAACTGGATAATATGTCATCTTTGTAACTCATGTTTTTTGGGTTGAATGTTATAACACTTTTCTGTTCTGTTTGCAATAACATGTATTACCCCACCCCGTTCCTACCCACTCACCACCCCCCCTCCTCCCTGTGTATCTAGTATAGTGGCCCAAGGCCGATGTCCATGAAAGCTTCCTGAGTTTTGAGTCCTGAGAAAGAAAACAGTCTGCTCTGGAAAAGAAGACTCTAAACTCTGGGAAAGAAGTCACGACAGCTTTGGAAAGAAGACAGAAAGCCCTGGAAACAAGCAGCGCACTTCTTAGAAACATGGCCCGAAACCTTATTAAGGAAAGACATTAGATCTTGGGGAAAGAGATGCTTAACCCTGGCTAAGAAGACTCTAAAATCCCTTGCCAAACTCTAGGAGACGGCTGCTGGTGATGTATCGGAGCAAGGGGGCAGACTGCTTTTTGTTTACGGTCGTCGAGGTGACAGGTCAACGGCAGGGTAGCGCAGGTTTCCTTCGTGCCCACAAGTCACGGTCATCTGACCTCGCGGGTTGATGGCTTTTTTCGGACCACACTGTCTGACTAGAACTCCGGGCAGGCGGCCTGGGAATCCTTCCTGCTACAAGACGAGAAATTCACTGAAACAACAACAACAACAACAACAAAACAAAACCACACACACACACACACACACACACACACACACACACACACACACACACACACACATGCGCGCGCGCAACAACACAACCCCCCCCCCCACTTTCAAACAAACAAATAACAACGAAAAAGAAAAAACCAACATGGATGCACACATACACGCAAAAAGATGTTACACATGACATATAACTAATTTCTGTCGTACAAAACTTTCCATTACGTCGTCGTAAAAGTAAAGTCAATGACTGCATCTTGCACACATTTCAGACTGGTCACCTTAGCAACATACGTTATACTTTAAGCAATGGAAATAAATTTACACTAGAAACAAACGAAAAACGAAACACACACACACACACACACACACACACACACACCCACACACACACACCCACGCACGCACGCACGCACGCACGCACGCACGCACGCGCGCACACACACACACACACACACACACACACACACACACACACGCACGCACACACACACACACACACACACACACACACACACACACACACACACACACACACACACACACACGCACACACGCGCGCGCGCACGCACGTACACACACACACACACACACACACACACACACACACACACACACACACACACACACACACACACACACACACACATACAAAGACCGTCACAATGGTGGCTTTTCTCATGTTAAAAAAAGAAAAAAACAAAACAAAACAAAACGAACAACCTGTCCAGTTTGAAACGAAAGTCGGGGTTCTCGCGCAACAGATTATACCAACAGTCGTAATAACAACGTATATGGCAATGCATAATGTGAAAGATTTAGCTGTATTATTAAGGAATCAAGTGCTTCAGTGCATTTTTCTTGTTCGTGATGTTCACAGTTTAAAAAGATGTTAAAATACAAAATTATTGCATGATATTTTTTTCTATAAAAGGGATTAAGCGAATAAGTTGACGATATCTTTTTGTTTTTTTAATAACAACTTGCATTTTTAGATACCCGGTTTCGTACAGCAACATTTTGGTAAATACATGTTTCATGCTTTCTGCAAAGGTAGGACATTCGACATTCCTGGTGGACTGACTCCTGTTACAAATATGACTGTGAGCCGATATCCTGATGGTCCGACTCCTGACTACAAACATGACTGTGAGCCGATATACTGGTGGACTGACTCTTGACTACAAACATGATGACTGTGAGCCGATATACTGGTGGACTGACTCTTGACTACAAACATGACTGTGAGCCTGTATCCTGATGGACTGACTCCTGACTACAAAGATGACTGTGAGCCGACATCCTAATGGACTAACTCCTGACTACAAACATGACTGTGAGCCTGTACCTGATGGACTGACTCCTGACTACAAAGATGACTGTGAGACGATATCCTGGTGGACTGACTCCTGAATACAAACATGACTGTGAGCCTGTATTCTGATGGACTGACTCCTGAATACAAACATGACCGTGAGCCTGTATTCTGATGGACTGACTCCTGAATACAAACATGACCGTGAGCCTGTATTCTGATGGACTGACTCCTGGATACAAACATGACCGTGAGCCTGTATTCTGATGGACTGACTCCTGAATGCAAACATGACTGTGAGCCTGTATTCTGATGGACTGACTCCTGAATACAAACATGACTGTGTGCCGATATCCTGATGAACTAACTCATGACTACAAACATGACTGTGAGCCGACGTCCTGGTTGAGTGATTCCTGATACATTGACTCCTGACCGCAAACATGGCAGTGAGTCCACATTCTCACAGACTGACTCTTGACCAGAATTTAAACGACATCACTGTTGATGGACTCAGGACCACAAACAGGGCAGCGAGTCCACTCCTCACAGACTGACTCTTGACCAGAAACTAAACGACATCATTGTTGATGGACTCAGGACCACAAACACGAGCACGAGCCTACGTCCTGGTATTCTGACTCCTGACCACAAACATGACTGTGAGTCAACATCCTGACAGACTGACTTCTGACACAGACATAACACTGAGCTGATGTCCCCGATGACTGACTTAGGACACAGACATAACACTGAGCTGATTTCCTGATGGACTGACTTAGGACACTGACATAACACTGAGCTGATTTCCTGATGGACTGAATTAGGACACAAAGATCACACTGAGCTGATTTCATGATGGACTTATTTCTGACACAAACATAACACTGAGCTGATGTCCTGATGGACTGACTTAAGACACAAACATTCACCAAGAGCGGAGACCCTAACAGCCTGTCTCATGACCAAAACCATGACTCTCGTTAGGACTGACTGGCTGACCGCCCCACCCCCACCCCCCACCCTTCGACCTTGTTCTTTCCTCCAGCCGTTTTCCCCCTTTTTCTGTTTTTTTTTTTTTCTGTTTTTTTCTTCTTTTTTTTTTTTGATAATGACCTGCGAGTTGACTTCAACGCGGTGACCACCTTGACATGGCCCTTTTGCAGTCGGCTGGGCTATAGCAACTTAACCTTACCTTTACCGCGGCCCCCCCCCCCCCCCTCCTGCTCCCCCTTTCCGACCCCCCCCCCCCCGCCCCTCCCACTTCCCACCCACCCACCCATCCAAAAAGGCTCAGAACATGACTTCAAACCAACATTCTGATCAACTGCTCACCACAAGCATAGTCCTTGTGTGTGTGTGTGTGTGTGTGTGTGTGTGTGTTGGGGGGGGGGGGGTACATGCGTGAGTGCTTGCGTGCGTGCGTGCGTGCGTGTATGTGTGTCTGTGTCTGTGTGTGTTGGATGAGGGTGGGGCTGGAGAGAGAGGGGGAAGGGGAACAGGATCTGAAAAAATAGAAGGAAGAGGGTTGGCGTCAACAGGTGGGGCAGGAGTCAGGGAGGAGTGGGGGGGGGGGGGGGGGCATCTTTGTGTCTTTGTGTGCCACCTACCCGGGGAGATGGTGTCCCTTTACCCACAGTGACCAGGTAGGTAAGGTACCCGTGTACCCGTGTCTCACACACGATGGGGGTGTCACCCGCAGCCAACCTAGGACTTGTCAGTCCTGGAGCAACGAACCTTGCCACAGGCACAGGCGCCTTGCGGTGAATTCTTTTCTTTTTAAAAAAAAAAAAAAAAAATCTTCTTATTCTTATAGGAAGAAAGAATATATGCTAAGTCATTGTCATCATGTCAGATAGCTTGTGTGCGTTTTCTCTTGTCTTGTCTTTTTTCTCTCCTTTTTTCTATGATAAATAAAACACGTACTTATACACGCTGACAATAGTACAAAAGCCTACGATCGGGCTTTTCAGATTTCCGAAAGCGTTTTTTTTAGGCATTATTTACGAACCAAAGCCTAACACGTTACACATGCAATTTGAAGATCGAAGCGCTTCATGAGAGCAAAATCGGAAAGCTGTACGACCAGTTTTGCGTTTTTTTTCCTCTCCATACAGTTTTGCTCTTCTGTATCCCCCCCCCCCCCCCCCCCCCCCCCCCCCCCCGCCTCCTCACCCGGAAATCTATTCGTGATTCTTTTTTTCGTGTGTGTGTCTGGACCGAATCAAGTATCAATAAGGTTTAGATTATCTTCAAAATATTTCCGACGACAAAAAAATATGATTGTTTTCTATGATTTTTTATTCAATAAACAAATAAACAGAATACATTCACGGTCATCAGGATAATCGAGCGACAACAAGCCCAAGGCTTATACTGTGCTCAAATATATACACTGACAATGTATTGGCGGTTAAAACACATTGATATTCACTACACGTGTCACCACTGAGTTGGAAAACTGATGTTTAATTTGAGTGGTAAGTTTGACCAAGTGTTCAACAACGCTTCTACCCTTTCAAAAACCTGCTTGGTTTGTTGCGATAACTTTGTTCTTTTCGACAAAAGTAGTTTAGTCTATTTAAAACAATTGTTTCATAAAGTTTACAGACATAAGAAGTAAATGAAACAGGCCTGTAACTATCTATACTTTCTTTCAGTTTGCCTTCCTTATAAATCGGTTCTGTTACTGATTTTTTCCATGTTTGTGGCAATGACCTGAGCTCCAGTATTTAAAAAAAAATATACTAAGTAAAATGCTTATCCATTTGTCTGGAAAATGTTTAATCATTTCATTAGAAATGGCGTCAATCCCAACAGCTGTTTTTTTTTTTTGTTTGGGAGAGAATCTATGGCATCTTTTCACCTCTTGTAATGTAATTGGGGCGTTGATGTCAGCTTGTGTCATTATCAGATACATAATTAATGACATGGGTGGATTCTTTATCCTCTCTGAATTTTTCTTTCGTTTTCAGACAGCCCATCTAACCTGCTTACTTCAGCAAAACTGGTCGACAAACGCTTCTGCTTTGTCTGTGGATGATGGTAACTTGTTATTATCAAGAATGATAGGATATTCTGGGAGTTTGATTCCGTATTTTATCGTTTTTATCTCTTTCCATACCATTCTACTATATTTATGATCGAATATATTTCTTTTGCAAAAATTATCCCAATAATCCTTTTTGGCTTGTTCCATAACTCTATTACAATGTATATTTGAATGTTTCATTTCCTTAAATTTTTCCTCTACCATTTTCTTATCTTGACTTTTCTTAGTGTGCACGTATTCCTTGAATAACCGTTTTTTTTTCTCATTAACTGCCTTATTGCAATCTTCAGTCCACCAAACATTACCGAGATGTTTACCCCCCTTTAGATCCCTGATTCTTCATTTTAGAACTACACAAACCAGACACTTTTAGAACAGAAGTACAGAACATGTCATACATTGTATCAATATCATCATCTGGAGACAAGCTTAAGTTTTGATCTTTAAGTGTATTGTAAAATTGAGACCATTTGGCATTTTTATAATCAGATCTTGGGATTATATCATCAGGATTTGTGTCTTCAAAATAAGGGGATTGATTAATTGTAATGAGTTTCGCTATATGTTTCACATGCACACGACAAAGCCATTTGAGGTGAAACCGAAGTTAAATCAATAGCAGTAGATCTATGTGTAGACACATCAGGAACTCTGGTATAAGAACCATCATTGAGTAACATAAAGTTGAGTCTACAACATTTCCCACAAACCTAGTACTACTGACCTGCGTGCACTCTTTTTCCCAGAAAGGAGAATGAGCATTAAAATCCCCTCCTACTAAACCAACCACCATTTTCATCCTTGATATTTTTCATCCATTCAGTATTAGCTTCATCTGGACCCTTGGGTAAATATACAGAAGCACAGTTTACTTTTAAGGAGTCCGAAAAACAGCACATGAAAAAAATCCCATGCACTCCTCTAGGCACAGGTGATTGTCACAATACTGTAGTCCAGTGTGAATATAGATAGCACAATTTACTCTATCACCATTCTTATCTGCATCTACTACTGGTGGATATTAGTACTGTTCCAGTCTTGGTAGTTTGTTCTAAATGATATTAACAGACTGGAATAAAAGAACTTGGCAGTCAGATGACACTAAAAATTGACGTAAGCAGTCAATATTAGAATAGAGAGAGAGCGGCAGTTCCATTGCAGCATTTTTGTATTGTTGTTGAATTTCATGTTTGAAAAAAAAAAAAAGATAACTAAACAAAAATATGTAGCTTTAACACAATTGGAGCTTAGCTACACACAGACGTAGGTTGGTATGCTACATTCGTTCCGACCAAAAGCAAAAAAAAAATGTCACCAGTTGTATAAGACATTATTGTGTGTGTGTGTGTGTGTGTGTGTGTGTGTGTGTGTGTGTGTGTGTGTGCGTGCGTGCGTGCCTCTGTGTGTGTGTGTGTGCGTGTGTGTGTGTGTGTGTGTGTGTGTACGTATGCGTGTATATGTGTGTGTGTGTGTAAAACCCCCCCCCCCCCCTCTCTCTCTCTCTCCTCTTGCTGTGTTATGAGACAATATAACACGCATTGATACAGTTTTAACAAGTATCGCAACACCACTGCCACACATGTCTGCCTTTCAACAAAAGGGTAACATTCCATTGGACGTACGCT
>JADBJO010014716.1:42500-46501 GCA_016801955.1 Conus betulinus
AACAATGGTACTCTGCCTGTTTTCCCGTACATCATCTGGTAAGAAGCAATGCAGAAAACGTTCAACCTGGCTGAAAATGAGAGAGAAAGAGAGAGAGAGAGAGAGAGAGAGAGAGATAGAGATAGAGATAGAGAGAGAAGAGAGAACTATAAGAGAGAGAGGGGGGGGGGGCAAAGAGAGAGAAAGAGACAGAGAGAGAGAGAGGAAACTAGAGAGAGAGAGAGAGAGAGAGAGAGAGAGAGAGAGCACTATGAACGAAAGAAGGGAGAAAGGACGGAGATTTTTGATGAAAAGCAGGGTTATGGTAAAGCTGTCCTGACTGAAATTGCGAGTGTAGCGCATGCAAAAAGCAGGGTTTTTTTGGTTTTTTTTTTTATTTCTTTTTTTTTTTTTTGGGGGTGTTTTTGGGGGGGGGGGGGGGGTGGGTGCGGGGGTAGTTGTCCCTTGACTGACATGTTTTTTTAGAGCGGGATCCATATTAACCATATTTTGTGAGGAAAACCATGGTTTTTTTTTTGGGGTGAGAGAGAGAGAGTGGTCCTGGGGGATGAGTAAGAGGATCATCTAACAGATTTGGGAAGAGAGAGAGGTGAGGGAGGAGAGAGAGAGAGAGAGGAGAGAGAGCGAGAGAGAGACAGGGGGAGAGAGGAGAGAGAGGAAGCCGAGAGAGAGAGTTGAGGAGGAGAGAGAGAGAGAGCGCGTAGAGATAGATAGTTAGTCGAGAGAGATGAGAGAGAGAGCTATATAATAGCTGTATATGGAGAGAGAGATGGGGGAGAAAGATTGACATGAGATAGAGGTGTTGGCGAGAGAGATAGAGAGAGAGTTGGAGAAGAGAGAGAGAGCGGAGAATGATAAGAGAGAGATAGAGTATAGCTAGAGAGAGAGAGAGAGAAGGATCGCCCTGACTGAAATGGATTAATGGTAGGATTGTATAACAGCATCTGAGGGTAAATATCTGGGAGAAGTAAGGACAGTATCGTATAACAGCACCTCAGGGAAACACATCCGAGAGGTGTATGTGTGTGTAGGTGTAGATATGTGCCCCCCCCCCCCCCCCCCCCCACCGTTCTTTCTTTTTTCTTTTCTTTTTTTTAAAACCGTCCCCCATCTTCCTTGCTGTAATAGCGCAGTTAGCCTTTCACTCATTGAACATTCCTATTTCTGTTCACCTTCCTTAACTGTTTCGACAGCATTATAATTATCATTATTCCTATCATTGATATTGTCATCATTATCATTTCTATCATCACCACCCTTTCCTGCTGTTAACTTTTTACTCATTGACCATCTCTGTGTTCCTTTGTGCACCTACTAATATTATTACTTGTATTCCCTTTTTTTTTTCATTATCATTATCATTATTATTGACATCATATCAGTATCAGTGCTATCATCATTATCATCATCATAACTGTCATCATCATTAAAAAAATCCTTTATTATCTTAACAACCTTAATTAGTTTCTAACATCCCCATTATCATCATCATTATCACTATTATGATTACTTGCATTATTATCACTAATTCTGATGTTTTTACAATTGTCACCATTATAACTGGTGTTACAAAACTTCATAACTGTTACAATTGCTATGTTTTACAAGTATTGTTAATATTTTCATTACACATTACTGTATTTCTTGCATTCCAACCTACCATTTTTCTAGCCTCCTATGTTATTACCATCATCGTTACATGGTTATAATCATGATTATTATCATAACTATAGATATACTTATTAGATTCTATCTTTCCCATAATCTGTGGCCTCCTCCTTCTCCTCTTTGTTTCTTCCTGTCTGTCCACCCCCTCCCCTCCTCCACTCTCCTCTTCCTCCATCCCCTCATTGCTATATCATTATAGTCTTATCATTATGATTATTATTATCATAATTATTACTATTATTGATATTTTCTTTACTATTACTTTTTATTGTTATATTACTATTACTTTTTATTACTATTACCGTTACTACTACCTAACTACTACTACTACTACTACTACTACTACTACTACTACTACTACTACTACTACTACTACCATTGTTATTAATATTACCATTATCGGTACCCTTGTTTTTCTTCTTCTTCTTCTTCTTACTTTTTATTATCATATTACTATTACTTCTATCACTATTTACCGTTACTATTATTAGTACTGCTACTACTACTGCTTCTACTAACTACTACTACTACTACTACCATTGTTATTAATATATTACAATTTAATGGCACCCCTTGTTTTCTTCTTCTTTCTTCTTCTTTTTCTTCTTCTTCCTCTTACTTTTTATAATCATAATACTATTACCTCTGTTACTATTACCGCTGCTATTATTAGTACTACTACTACTACTACTACCATCGTTATTACTATCACAATTATTGGTGTTGTTGTCTTTCCCTTGTTTCTTCTTCTTCTTTCTTCTTCTTCTTCTTCTTTTCTTCTTCTTCTTCTTCTTCTTCTTCTTCTTCTGCTTCTTCTTACCATCATCATGATCATTATTACCATTATCATCACCATCATCTTCGTCACTAACACTGTTGTACTACAACTTTGCTGTTCGACAGATTTCTCTGACCTCCGACAAGACAACCACGACGCAGTTTGACCTGTTAGGTCTCCTTCAGGCAAGATGAACCACATTCAAAAGGACCCTTCTGTGTGTATAACCACTATCAATACTGCAACTACTATCGTCATTCTATTACCGACAGCGGTCGTAGTTCCTATCTTTATGCATTTTCAAAGTTTTTTTTTCTATAATCACCATGATCATTATCACCATCATCAAACTATTGCTGATATTGTTATCATGGTCATCGTTATTATTATAACTCGCAATCTCTCCTTCCCAACGGCCTCGTTTTCATTCAACGTCCATCTTGTGTCCAATCTGAAAAGGCCAGTTGATTGCGCTTTCGTTTTCATTGTCCTGAATGTGGTTCATCTTGCCTGAAGGAGACCTAACAGGGTCAAACGCGTCGTGTTTTGTCTTGTGATTGTGTTTCTTCTTTTTTTTGTTCGCGGAATAATTATAATTTCTCTCTTCAAAAATTATTTCCAGTTTCTGGCCTACCAGTCATCATCTCACTTTGAAACCAGCCTGGAGGAGTGTTAAGAGAGAGAGAGAGAGAGAGAGAGAGAGAGAAGAGAGAGAGAGGGAGAGACGAGAGGCGATAGTGAGAGGAGAGAGAGAGGAGAATAGAGAGAGCGAGAATAGGGGTAGGTTCAGATATTGTACATGATGATGATGATGATGATGATGATGATGATGATGATGAAGATGGTGATGTTGATGATGATGATGATGATGATGATGAGTGATGATGGATGATGATGATGATGTTATTTCCAACACTGACAGAATACACAAATACATGCATTTTTTCCATCCGCACCTTGAACCCCCGTAAGGGACTGATTGAGCATCGCTAATTACTAAAACTTACAACACTTTGAACAAAACAAAAAAATGTGGCTTGAGGTGAGTTGTTTCTCCATGAAACAATGGACGCCTAGATTTAATATAAGAAGAAATTGAAAAAAAAAAAAAAAACAGAGCGAGCGCGGACACACACACACACACACACACACACACACAACACACACACACCACACACACACACACAAAAAACGACCAGAGACAGAAGAGAGGAAGAGAGAGGAGGAGGACGAGAGAGAGATGGTGAGAGGGAGGAGAGCGGAGAGGAGAGGAGAGCGGACCGAGAGAGATGGAGAGAGAGATGAGAGAGAGACTTGACACTTTTGACAGCATTTGATATTTTATTGTCATTACCAAAGAGGTCTTTTGACAACAAGTGGAGAGGGGGTACCAGAACAACAGAACAATAACATTTCCGTCTTCCTGTCTTGCTAACAAATTAGTACACATTCTTCCCAGCGTGTATCAAATCAAAGGTTAACAAAAAACAAAAACAAAACTGTAAACCTTTTTCGTTACAAAAACATCCTCACACAACAGGAGTAATCAGGTAAG
>JADBJO010014717.1:20000-22500 GCA_016801955.1 Conus betulinus
ACACACACACACACACGCTACCCAGCACCTACCAAACCCAGAAGTGGCTCAACCGGCTGCCCAGGGGAAGCACTAACACCGGAGTTTTCTTACAGGCAGCTAAACACACACACACACACACACACACACACAGGGTTTTGTCACAGCGCTGGGCGGGGCAATTTTTTGCCCTTTGTGGTGGACCTGTCGGCCCCTTTTAAACTCTTGATCCGTGATCGACTTCTTTTACTTTCTGTTAGTTTTTTTTTGTAGGTGGGGGTAGAAAAGGCTTCGTGGGGAATTTGACAGTGCTGAAAAAAACAACAACACATTTTTCTTTCTTTTTTTTTTTTTTTTGGGGGGGGGGGGGGGGGG
The DNA here is from genome assembly GCA_016801955.1 of Conus betulinus. NCBI lineage: Eukaryota > Metazoa > Mollusca > Gastropoda > Neogastropoda > Conidae > Conus > Conus betulinus. The sequence continues at coordinate 20,355 of JADBJO010014717.1, forward strand.
GGGGGGGGGGGGGGGGGAGCGGGGAAAGGGGGAGCGCGGAAAGAGGGTGTGTAAAAGTCTTCACCAAACGTGCCATCAAGTACTCTCTCTCTCTCTCTCTCTCTCTCTCTGTGCTTGCCTGCGTCCGCACATGTGTGTGTGTGTGTGTGTGAGAGAGAGAGAGAGAGAGAGAGAGAGAGAGAGAGAGAGAGCACAATATTTCCGGCAAAAAGGGGTTTTATAGGTCAGCCTATCCCATGAATCAGGCCGCCATTTTTTTCCAGTATGACCCGTGTCCCCTTTTTCACTTCAACCCCACCCCATCAAGCAAATACGGTCGCCCTGTGCTCAGAGAGAAAGGGGTGGACAGGTCCGCCGGGCGGAGCAGCTGACGGGTGCCTGAAACACTCCTAGTTGCCTCCCCCATTGACTGTGCACGCTATTCACTTCTGAGGAAGGTGTCGTCAGCCAGATGAGCTTCTTTTCAAAGCGTTTACTTTGCTGCGCAGTGCAATTGAAAATGCCGATCGTTATGTGTGCCAATCAGAAGATGTTACTATTTATGATATAGAAAAGAACGATAATGGTGCTACGCCTACATGATCTAAAAAAAAAAAAAAATCCAATTGTCCAATTGTCCCACATATATATTTGTTTGTATTGGAGATGAAGTGAATTTGAAAACGCGCGCGTGCGCGTGTGTGTGTGTGTGTGTGTGTGTACGAGTGCTAGTGTGTGTGTGCGCGCGCGCGCGTGTGTGTGTGTGTGTGTGTGTACGGGCGGCATGGGTTCGACAGAGCGTGACGACCCAGTGTCAGTATTAGCACTTCAGTTGTTTTCCCTCCGGCAGATTAGCCTGCTTCAAGCTTAGTGGCAGGGCGTGTAAACCACTCGCTTGATATGTTCGGGGGGGAGGGGGGGGGGTACGGGGGGGGGGGGGGGGGGGGGAGGGGAGGGGGGGGGGCCAGGTCTACTCAGTAAGGTCTTGGTAAGGTAATGTCGTAATGTCGCTTCAGCCGACCAGCTCTACACGGTGAGCCGTCGTATCGGCTATGCATATGTGTTCCCAGCTTTAAACCTACACAGGCTGACACATCCGTCCCGTCCCACAAACCTCTACTCTCTCTCCCTTTGCCCAAACCCTCCCCCCCCCCCCCACCCCCCCCCCCCCCCCCCCCCCCCCCCCTTTCCTCCCCCTGGGCCAGTTCCGATGTCTTTTAGAACCTGAAAGTGTTTTCCGAACGAACAAATCCAACGGAAATGATGCAGGTTGATGATAGTGACGGAATCTGTTTGCTTTAACGTGGCTCGGACTGAGATGTCTCGTCACCTCGTCATTTGTGTGTGGTTGCGGTGTAGATGGCTTACAGAGACATGCACCTACCCGTTGTTCTCTTCTGTACAAAACTAAGCTTCCCCTGTAATGGTTTTTATTATTACTTTTTTCAGTTTCTTAGAACACACACACACACACACACACACACACACACACACACACACACACACACACCATTACATCATCATCATCAGCAGCAGCAGCAGCAGCAGCATCATCATCATCATCATCATCATCATCATCATCATCATCATCATGATGTCAGTGTAGTTCAGTGGTTTCATTAGTTTATTAATTAAATCTTCATCATCGGACATAAAACAACATAGTCCCTCCCTCTCTCTTCCATTCCAGACACAGTAACAAATAAAGAAAAAAAAAACAAGAAAAAAATCAATGAAAACGACTAGGAACTGTTATTTAATAAACCAACCTCGAAAATAACAATAAAACTTTCATAATTATTACCACATTCTCTGAATCTGTACATGTCTGTCCGTCTGTCTGACTATCTCAATGCAGTCTATTTGCAGCATGGATTTCATTTAGGGCCTTATGTTTTGGTCTGATTTGTCTTGGGCAGCAGATCTGTTGATTTAACTCTTAACAGACAGTATGCAGGACAGCTGTCCAGGTCTCATTTGTCTTGGTGCAGCGGGTCTGTTGATTTAACTCTTAACAGACAGTATGCAGGACAGCTGTCCAGATCTGATTTGTCTTGGTGCAGCGGGTCTGTTGATTTAACTCTTAACAGACAGAATGGGGACAGCTGTCCAGATCTGATATGTCTTGGTGCAGCAGATCTGTTGATTTAACTCTTAACAGACAGTA
>JADBJO010014717.1:30000-35000 GCA_016801955.1 Conus betulinus
CAAAGTTGGTGTTACCATAATTTCACAAACACAACCAAACTACTGAAACGAAAGCACACATCTGATGAAGACTCGACATCTACTTCTAAAGGGATTCATACAGTTGCACCGTCATCAAGTAGGGTCTTTTTCTCAGTAGATGAGTGTTTGTTTTGTGGCAAGATGCGACTAGTACGGAAAAAAAGAACAGAAAAAAAAAACTTGTGAAGTGTGTGACAAAGGCGGCAGAAGCATCAATCAAAACGAGTGCTGAACAAAAGAAGGATGAACGAATTCTGGCAAAGGTGCAGGATACAGACATGGTGGCCAAGGAAGCCCACTATCATAATTCCTGTCGTAGGGCATACACACGTTCCGAGGAGGATCGAAGGCGACAGACTTCACGTGGAGACACAGATGTGACAGAAGAACGGGCTGCTCATGCTGATGCATTCGCAAGTTTAGTATGCTATGTTCAAGACAGCATTATTGAGAGGGGTAATGTTGAAAGGATGACGATGCTGAAAGAGAGGTACCAACAGTTTATGCTGGAAAACAGTCCACAGTTCTTTAACGAGGATTACAAAACATGGAAACTGAAGTCAAAGCTCGGAAAGGAATTTGGCGATAAGCTACAGTTTTGGCAGCCAAATTACAAGAGTGAACTTGTCTTTACTTCAGGTCTTTCAAGAGGCACAGCTGTTGAGTCAGCTTTTGAGACAGCAGCAGCAGATTCAAGACGACTGAAAGAGGCAGCACTAGTACTACGCAGGCTGATCCAAACTGCACACACGTTGAGTCCTCTACCATGCCATGGCTTCCATCAGCAAGTTCCCTGCTCAGTGATACAATCTGTGCACATCAGAGCCTGCAGGATTTTTTTTGGGCTGGTGGTCACGGGGGAAAAAAAAACTACCACAGAATGCATCTTCTTCAAAAGAATGCATCGTGAAGTCTCTTGCAGAAGACATATGTCAGGCTACTTGCAGGGGACAATGGCTGATGCCAAAGCATTTAGTCCTTTGCATGACCCTGAGACATCTGACTGGCAGTGCAGAAATCATGACTCTGATCCATCGCTTTGGTCACTGTGCATCATACACTTGCCTTCTTGAGCTGGAAACGGCCATGTGTAAAAACATTTGTGATCGAGATTCAGAGTTGCCACCAGCAATCCATCCTGACAAGAATGTAGTCACCCACCTGTGCTGGGACAACTTTGACTTGAAGGAAGAAACGCCATCAGGATCAGGGACAGCACACACTGCACATGGAATAGTAATCCAGGAAGTGTCAGAGATTGGAGGCGAAACAGCTTCTCCTGAGCCATCCCTTCCAAGGACAAAGCAGCGATCAGCCTCCTGCAAACTACTAGACATAGAGCCATGCTTTGCCAAGAATAAAGCTGAACCACTGATTTTGTGTTCATTGACAATGAGTAGCGGCTAGAGTACATCCTTTGTTTTCTGCCAATAATGAACGACTGACAGCAAATTACCCTTTGTTGGTCATTCACGATTACAGCCGCTGTGTGTTCAAGACCTTTTATCTTGTCAGAAAGGCACTGAAAATTCACAAAGAGTACCGTTTTTAGCAATGTTTCATTTTGCACCTTTCTCTTTGATAAGAATGATTTGATGCTTGAGATGACTTTCTTCTCAGACATGCTATAGAGAAAAGATGTTCTGATTGTGTTATGAAAGGCAGTATAGGAATGTGTCTGCCAAAAGACCTGTGTGTTCTGTTATACTTTTTATCCCTAATCTAAGGGTTAGAGATGATAATTACTTAGTTGAGACATTTTCATTTTTCTGCAAAACAATCATACATTGTATTCTGTTTTAGAAAATTCCCACAGCGGAACAGTGAGAATTCGAAAGGAAATGAAGAAAGTGAACACCTCAAAGACAGTTAAATGATGCAATATGCAGGAACCTCAATGCTACAACCATGCTGAACTGTGGATGGGAAGCCTAATACCATTTTAGACGGATCTTTTCATAGGAATAACCAGCTAAGAAATAAAAAGTACTTTGCTAGTAATTCAAAACTAAACGGGTAGTTTGTGCCGTTTTTTAAAAAATTTTTTTTTATTTCTATTTCTTAGGGGGGCAGGGGTAGCATATCTGTCACCATCATCTACTAAAGTGCTCTAGAATCTTGAAAGTTGCTGTAAATGATCTTGGTACTTTGTTCTTACATTCAATACAAAAAACAGTACTTGTGATTGCTGTTTTTCTTGTATGGAAGTTGAAACCTTCAAATTTTGCGTAAAATGATAGCGCGCATTGGAAAACAACAGGCCACAGATACGAGATCGTCCAATCTGGAAGAGTATAAAGTGTTTTCAGAATACAGGGACACTCATGAAGCCTGCAGCACATCATTTTACTGCCACCATTGGCCAACACGATGAGAAAATGAACTTGTTGATATGATGGTCTGAGCGTTGCTTTTGTTTGATATGGTAACTTTGACGAAGCGCTCCAACCACACCCAGCAGAGTTCAGCTGGCAAACAAGCAGAAATCAAAATGGCATGTCCCCAGCTACACAAAAATTACTGTCTGCAAAATTCCCAAACTAGGGGGGGGGGGGGGGGGGGGGGGGAGGGTTTCACATCTTGGCTCAGGGACTATAGCCACAGTCTCTCTTCAAGCTTGGTTTTCTCTCCCTGACTTCTATTGCTTCTTTCACTTTCCTTTTTTGTGAACTGCGATTCAGCTGCAGTTATGGTGGCTTGAACACCAAAAACTCCACGAGAGATGATGACAACTCAGAGGACATCAACACCCACCACAACGTCCAGCCACTCTGGGCTGATGAAGACCAGCAGCAGCAGGCTGAACAGTTCCCCTCGGGTAAATTTCAGTAGACTCGGAGTTAGAACACACAGAAACATGAATAACCCGGAGTCGGAAAATGTCTCTGCTCAAAGTGAATAACGCTGGCATAGTGTATCTTAATGTTCTTGTTTTTTTTCTCTCTCTTTTTTCTTTAATGCACCAGTGTTGTCCATACCCATGGACAGGTCACATTGGCAATGTTTTCTGGAATAGCAAACGGTGTCACTGTCCTTAACAGAACACTTATATAATCCATTTTTTTTCTCTCGAGGGATTCTTCTTAGAACTGTTGATTTACACATCAGCCCAAGTTTTTGAGGAACAGTGTCCACTTTCTGTGGATGAGTGGTCTTTTTTTTTTTTTTTTTATAGCTCTATCCACTTTGAATTCTACTAAAAAAATTCAACATGAGAACGTACGTGCGGGTGCGGGTGTGCGTGCGTACGTGCATGAACATGCGCACGCATGCAAGCCTGTGTGTGTCTTCCTGTGGCCGTGTGTGCATGCGTGCGTACAACGTGTGTGTGTGTGTGTGTGTGTGTGTGTGTGTGTGTGTGTGTGTGTGTGTGTGTGTGTGTGTGTGTGTGTGTGTGTGTGTGTTTGTGCGCGTGCGCGCGCGCGGGCACAAGAACAAACGCGCCCGCGTATGTGTGTGTGCGTTCGCGCATGCGCCTGTGAGAGAGCTCGTACGTGTATGTATGAGTATTTGTGTGTGAGCATCTGTGACTTTGTGTGTGTGTGCGTGCGCGCGCGCGCGCGCGCGCGCGCGCGTGTGTGTGTGTGTGTGTGTGTGTGTGTAAGAGAGAGAGAGAGAGAGAGAGAGAGAGAGAGAGAGAGAGAGAGAGAGAGAGAGACAGACAGACAGACAGACAGACAGACAGACAGAGAGAGAGAGAGAGAGAGATTATATATGTGAGAGAGAGAGAGAGAGACAGACAGACAGACAGACAGACAGAGAGATTATATATATATATGTGTGTGTGTGTGTGTGTGTGTGTGTGTGTGTGTGTGTGTGAGAGAGAGAGAGAGAGAGAGAGAGAGAGAGAGAGAGAGAGAGAGAGCTCGTGTGTCCGTGCATGCCTACGTGAGTTGTCTATATAGCCTATGTTTTTTGTTGTTGTTGTTGTTGTTTGTTGTTGTTTTTTTTTTTGGTTTTGTTTTGTTTTGTAATGATATGAAAAAATGGGTGACCAAGTCCAATACGTCATTTAAAAAAAAAAAAAATCTGTGTGACAAATGATCCATTTTTTTAAGCTTCAAAGTTATAGTGATCATGGTAAAGCTTCCGCAGATCTATTTTTAACGTGCGCTAGGGTTCTAATCCGCCCTCCTCGATCACACACAACGCTTTCGCGCATGCGATCTCTCTTCTCCCTCCCTTTCTGCCATGTTTGGTGGTCGTGTGGTGTGTGTGTGTGTGTGTGTGTGTGTGTGTGTGTGTGTGTGTGTGTGTGTGGGTGTGTGTGTGTGTGTGCGAGAGTCGTCAATTACTGTATTTTATTCATTATTTATTTTACCTCATATGTACTTTGTGTGTTGAAAATGAAATGTATGATATGTGCACGTACACGTACGTAGTTTTTCCTGTTTCCCCGACATTTGACAATGGAGAGGCACTGTAACAGGGAGACAACGCCATTTCGAACCTTTTACTTACTTTTAAACGAGTTTAGTCCCCTGAACCGACTGTGCTCCTTCGACAGGTCGGGTCAAGAAATAACTTTCGCTGGGGAACAGAGGGAGAAAGAAAATGCAAAAACTCTTAAACCATACATATATGAATGTGAAATCTCGCTTTAGCAGCATATGGGAACCATTATCATTCATTTTGAAGACAGAGCCATCCATCTTGTGTGATCTGCTCCGAGAGACCTTTCATCTCGTGAAATTTGCAACCTGTGACTGCGAACTATCCATGGCAATTTCAGCAACACATGAACCATATAAGACAGTATTGACATTATCAAAGTTATTTTATCTCAGTACCTTTCTTCTGATAGAGCGAGGTCAACACTGGGCATTCAAACAAAAGATGACGCACAGAAATGTTTTCTCTGCAGACACAAGTTATACCATGAGAATATTTAGTGTTCCAAGTATTCAGCCTTAATTTATGAATTAATCTAACAATGTGCCTTGGGCACAATGGTAAAGTAGCCATGTTTTGACTAAAGT
>JADBJO010014717.1:45000-46500 GCA_016801955.1 Conus betulinus
GTGAGAATCTAGATGATTCTCCATTTTGTTTTCAATGGTTTATTGTCGGAACCGAAACTATGTTTGAAAAATTGAAGAGTTCAAAAATGTTAAAGTGTAACATGACTGCTAACTGGCTGGCAGTGTTTTGAACTCGTGTTTATCCGGTTGTTATAGCTGGGCCGACTCCCCGTGCGGTAGAGAAAAGAGACTGGAGATCGGGCACTAAGGTGGATGGCCGGGGGCTGCGCGCGTTCCCGGGCCAAGCTCCGATCCGCGGGAAGATCCAGGTTGGGCAAGAGTTTGTCGCCGACCAGTAGTTGTGATGTGTATGGGATCCCCGCACAGAGGAAGCCAGTTCCGGACACCACAGAGAGTGTGTGTGGACACTTGCAGTGAGTAAACCTGCAAAATCAGTATCGTGTGCAGAAGAAGAGTGCTTGTTTGGCTGCACCAGCTGAAAGACAAATAATGAAAATATATACGCTTTGATTGATGCCAGAGTAAAAAAAAACCCCCATGGGATTTTAAAAGATTAAGGAGGGGATGAATCAAATTGACCTTTGTTTGCGCCTTAGGTGTATGGAGTGGATGCAGTTGTGTGCGGAGGAAAGACGTCAGGTTCGTGTGTGTATGTGCGTGCATGCATGGATATCGTACGTCTGACAGTGGTGACCCCGACTTGGAACTTTGTTTTTGTTTTCGTACCCCTCCCCTTGGTTGTGATGTTCCCCACCCCATTTTGAATTGGAAAAAAAAAATGATTTGCTTTTTAAGGTATTAGTGAAATTGTGTGGGAACATTTGATTATTACGTATAATTACCTTTTCTATTTGGATACATCTTTATATTGTAAAATTTCCATTTAAACCCCTCCCCATATTTCCTTTCTTGATTTATTATTCAGCAATTTGAACAGAATTTGCTGTGAAATCCCCCCACCTCCTTTTGTATTCCCACGTTTTTTTTTTCTACTGAGTATTTAAGGATTTTCATGTAACAACCCCCCCCCCCCCCCTCATTATACCCTCCCCAGTACTTTATCAATTTTTTTTTGTAATTTTTCTTGTTAAATCCCTTCTTGTACTTATTATTAATTGCATAAATTTGATTCCTTTCATTATTTTGAATCAGTTTCTTTATATTGTATCCATTTCCTGATTTTTTATTCAAATTTTGAAATAATTTTGTTTTGTAACCCTCCTTTATTTTTATTGCAACTTTGATTTATACCAACCCGTTTGGTTTTTTTTTGTTGTTGTTATTATTGTTTTTTGTTTTTTTTTTCTGGAGTGGCAAAATAATTTTGTTTTCTTCCCCACCCCACTTAAGACTTAGTGTTCACTTTTCATTGTACCCCCCCCCCCCCCCTTCAAAAGTGTTCCTATGTAACTTTTGTGGGTGTTTTTTTTTTTTTCCTATTCTAGTATTTTGTGCTAGTCCCGTCTCCGATTATACGGGTGGGCTGTGCCAGTAGGGTAGTCCAGAGGGCTTTTTCTAATTTCGTTTCACAACCTTTTT
>JADBJO010014718.1:0-30000 GCA_016801955.1 Conus betulinus
CACTGTGGTATGCAGTGTGCAGGGAAGTCGGACAGGAACTGAAGGATGAAGTCATGCCACTGCCTGGACCCACGAGACTGGAAGGCCATTGCCCAGCATTCCAAGACCGGTGGAATGTTCCTCATGCCCTGGGGGGCCTTGGATGGCAAGCATATTGCTCTCAGGAAGCCACATAACTCAAGGCAGTGTCTTCTACAATTACAAATGCTTCTTCTCTGTGGTCCTTCTTGCCTTAGTGGATGCAGACTACAAGTTCATCTGGATAGACACTGGTGGAGAAGATCATCAATCCGACGGACAACTGTTTGGTGCTTCAGAAACTGATGGTGCTTCAGAACTGATGAAGTGCATTGACGACAACACCATAAACTTTTCTGACAGTGATCCTATGCCCTACGATGACAGAGACACACCCTACTTCATTCTGGGAGATGATGCTTTCCCCCTCAGAACTTTTTCTCATGAAACCCTATGGCAGGAGGGGTCTGGACAGTGAGATGATGGTGGCCAACTACAGAATTTCCAGGGGAGACGTGTGGTGGAGAATACTTTCGGAATATTGGCCAACATATTCAGATGCTTCCTGGGCACTCTGGAACAACGACCTGAAATAGTGCGGTTACTACCGGAAAACAGGCGTCCTGCTCCACAACTTGCTGAGGATCAGGTTCCCTGCCATTGGAAATACCGAGGTGGACCGGGAGGATGAGGACCACAACATCGTCCCTGGTGCCTGGAGGGCAGATCAACAGTTGGAGGAGATACCCCAACACCAGGCACCAAACAGAGATAATCATGTGGGAAAAGTGATGAGGGACTACCTTAAGGCCTATTTTAATAGTGAAGCAGGTTCAGTTCCATGGCAAGAAACACTAGCAGGAGTAATATTGATTGAATGATGACTGTTAACATTTTGATGTTAAGTGATTGCCTATTTTCTTACATTTTTATTACCATAACAAATCATATATATGTATCATAACATCATATACCAAAAATAAAAACAAATTTGTCACTAAAACTAATAAGAGACTAAACGAAAATTTTATTTTTCTTTGTTTTCTATTTTCTTACATTTTATTATCATAACGAATCATATATATGCATCATCACATCATATACCCAAAATAAAACAAATATGTCACGAACACTAATAGTCATTCAGTAGCACACACTTTAAGGGGTGGACAGTGTGTCACTCTGAATGTTGTTTTTTCACCGAGGTTGAGGTGACTGGGACCGGAGTGACTCCTACTGGTGTGGATTCCATAGGCCCCATGTCCCTAAGTATGTATGACAGGTTGAAGGACCCATCTCCATGGGACAGAGGGCCACTGGAGGACCTCCGGGGCTGCTGACTCTCTGAAGATGGCGCTTGGGACGTGGACGTTGCCAGATGAGAGGTCCTCTGCGGGCTAGTTTTCCTGTTTGCTGGGGGCTGGCTGTACCCTGGAAACGGGCTGTTGACCCAGGCTGCATCCTGCGAATGCCGCACCGAAGACGCTGGGTCGATGGGTCTGATCTGCCACTGAGAGGGGTCTAGCTGCCACTGTTGGTACTGCTGTGGCCTTGCTGGTGAAGGAGTTTGCATCACACTTGACCAGGGGCGGTCTGCGAGTAGTAGGTTTGCTGCTGCCGTTTCTGGTCTTCCTGCAGCTTGCAGATCTGCCTGCTTCTCAGCGTTGTACAGGAGGTCAGACATGGCTTTCTGTACGTCCCGATATATGACCTGAGGCAGGCTCTGGAAGCAGGGGCTTGCAATATCTGCAGCAACTTTTCTTGGCGGTCCCTGCAGCTGTGTAGCTCCTCATCCAAGGTTTTGGACTCCATGGCTCGGCTTTTCTTGCTTCTGGACGCCGTCACATCGGAGCTCACAGTAGCGCCTGTAGTGGAGGATGTGATGCTTTCTGGAAGCTGCGACTCCTCTCCCTGGGACGGCTCCTCAACCTGGCTTGTGGTGGTGCCACCCCGGAAACTCTGCACTGTACGGGCGGTGACTTGTCCGATGTGGGGCAGCAGAAATTGAAGCCTTTCCCAGACCCATTGCTGGGGGTCAGACATTTCAACAGCTGCCTGGCCACTTGACTTCTTTCTAAGCTTCCCTGTTTGGGTTCTGATGCTCTCAAGAAGGTTGTTAGTGCCTTCACATCCTTGCTCAGCTCCCGGGCCAGTTCTTCCCACGTGTGGTCCGTTCTCCTCTTATTATAGATAAAATCGTTCCTCTCGAGGAAGAGGGCCACCTCTTCTTGTTCGGTCTCAGTCGGGTTGGACGATACCCTGGCCTTCTTCGGCTTTGCCTGTGAACCTGCTACTTCATCTGCATCATCACCCACAGACTCGGCAGCCACTGAATCTGCTGCTGAATCTGCAACATCCTCCTCATGCACTTCATGAACAGGGCTTCTTCAGGTCGTGGGGTAGGCCGCTGCCTTCTTCTCTGCCTTCTTCTTGCTCTTCTATTGTTCTCTTAACCTTTCCTCTACCCTTGCTCTGCCCTCTGGCTGCTGGTCTGGGCATATTGACTGACTCGTCGTTGTCTGTCTTGTTTGGATTGTCAGGAGCAAATGACATGAATCTAATAGCAAACACATTATATACCCATGTCGACTGGATTTAGATATAATTTCTGATTGGTTCATGGTTTATGGACATTGCTGAAAATTCTTACCTGATTCTTACCCTATCGTAAATTCGTAGACAGTTCTTAATTGTTTCTTTGATGCTTCGGCGTGCATTCGTGGCATTCTTGACAGATTCGTAGCCGATTCGTTGTCAAGACACCACTTCACGATTCCCAGAGTGAGTTAAGAATACATAGGAATGCCTACGAATCGATTAGGACTAGATACGATACATAAGAAACCACTACGATTTTGTTGAGAATTGACTAAGATTTTTTTAAATCGGCGGGATGTACAACAACAAAACGCCACTGAATTTCGATTTTATTAACATGGAAACCACAGCAATGTCCTTTTCTTTCACTTTACGTGACGAAATCAAGAACGAGAAATGTCACAGGTATTCACTGTCAGCTCTGTAGACGACGGTCACCCCTGGTAAAACTGGATCAGTCCGTGGACAGCGTGCAGCCGCCATAGAGCACATGCTTGGGTCTCTGCATGCTTCGTGTTGCCGATGCGTCTTCCTTTCCAAATGCAGGCCATATATTTAAGACATTCTCCGATGACATGTGTTTTTTCTTCCTGCTTGTCAAACCAGAATAAGCGATCGTCTTCCGAACACGGATCGCAGGAATATTCTAGAACGACGTCGTCTGATTCACACAGCAGCACACCCACACCCACATCATCCGTTTGATGGAACACGACCTTCTGAAATGCTTGATTTCTGTGCGGATTTCGGATCGTCTCTGCACCTGTCGCTCTGTCAGAGTAACGACATAAACCTTAACCATTCCCGTGTCAAAACCAACGACAATTTTGTCTATAGCTTGCTCCAGAACTTGTGTCGATGTCCGACGGGTGGATTTCTGGGCCCCTGCTGTTACACTCCGACAGATCGGAATGCAAACACCGAAGCGTATCTTGATATGCGACGTGTCATCATCATCTCGAGTCGGCTTGATGTGTGTTCCTCCTGTGCTGTGTACTGTGTTCATCCAATTCGGTGTTAGGTACGGCCAGTTCATTCGCGACACAAGTGGTACCGAGACCAGCACCAACCTGTTCATGTCGTCTGTTCTGCTGCTTCGATCTCTCTTGATCCCCGTCGCACCTGGGGGGGGGGGCTTCTTCCTGTAGTAATGAACTTGCGTTCTCCGGTTCAGCACAGGATCTGCCATTGTTGTTGACACTGGGCTGACCGGCTTCAGTCGCAGAGCGACCACTGTGTTGCTGCCTTCTCCAGTAATTTTCCAGCTTGAAACACAGTTTTCAGTCAGCAGGGCGTTTAGGGTTGATTCCACAGTCGCTGGAAGTCCAGTAACTGGCATTGTCACAGTAAAATAGAAAGCAATTGGCGCAGCTGAAATTAATAGCGCCCTGTCGCTTCGTGTCAAATTTTGTGCCCCCCCCCCCCCCCCCCCCCCCCCCCTTTGATGTTTGAAGAGGGACAGAGAGTTGGTGGAAAGGTGCAAAAGGGGTACAAGATTGTACATAATGGGCAGAATTCCTTTTTTATTTATTTTGGGGTGTGTGTGTGAGAGAGAGAGAGAGAGAGAGAGAGAGAGAGAGTGAGAGAGAGATAGAGAGAGAGCGTGGGTGTGTATGTGCGTGCGCGCGCGTATGTGTGCGTGTATGTGTGTGTTCATGAGAGTGAATGCATGTGTGCACGAGTGCTCGAGTATGAGTGTTTGTGTGTGTGTATGTGTGTGTGTGTTGCCGCGCGCGCGCGCGCGCGCGCGTGCGTGTGTGTGTGTGTGTGTGTGTGTGTGTGTGTGTGTGTGTGTGTGTGTGTGTGTGTGTGTGTGTGTGTGTGTGCGCGCGCGCGCGCGCGCGCGCGTGTGTGTGTGTGGGCGTGTGTATGCCTGTGTGTGTGAGTGTGTAAGTTTGAGTGTATGTCAGGGTATGGATGTGTTCGTATTGAGATGTGTGTATTTGTGTACTTATGTAAGTGCGTACGTTTGTGTGCGTGCGCGCGCGCGCACGCGCGCGCGCGTATGTGTGTTTTTTTATGTGCGTGAGTACGCGCGCGCGCGCGCGTGTGTGTGTGTGTGTGTGTGTGTGCGCGCATGTGTGTGTATGTGTATGTGTGCGCGCGTATTTTTGTGTGTTAATTATGCTTATTTTGCTTTGAATGAAAAACGTTGGTATTCTGTTCATAAAGATTTTTTTAAATGTCAGTACAACCTTGAGTTAATCTGACATAAATTGGTTTCAGTCAGTCAGTGCGGCGCGCACTCGCGCGTGCCTCCGTGCATGTCTTCCTATTTATGCTTGTGTGTGTATGTTTTGACAGTGCGTGTGCATGTGTTTGTGAGAGAGAGAGAGAGAGAGAGAGAGAGAGAGAGAGAGAGAGAGAGAGAGGTGGGGGGGACAGTCAGACAGTCAGACAGACAGACAGAGACAGACAGAGACAGACAGAGACAGAGAGAGCAAGAGACCGAAAAGCACATACATTCGCGAGTACGTGTGTGCGTGCTACGCCTGTGTGTATGTGTGTCTGCGTGTGTGGGTGCGTCAATGTGGCGTGCGCGCATGCGTACGTATCTGTAGAAACTCACTTACACGCTCTATGATATGTGTGGTTTTCAAATGGACACCTCATCTTTTCTTTGTAACAAGCCTCTGCCCCTTCTATTTCCAGTTAATAAACAGATATACTCTCACTTTTCATGTCTCAGATATATCTGTGTCTTGCCTGGAGATATATCAGACGCAATATGTTTGTCTGTTGTCTGGAACACTTATCCCTGTCGCCAGAAACCAAAACAAACACATCACTAATGCACCATAACGTATGCAAGTCACTTCAAACTGACGACTGCTCGCGATTTCATTGTCAAGAACCATGTAATGAAAACGTTGGTTGCACGCGCGGAATTCCCTCATGAGATCGAAGCTGAAAGATTAAGAGCAAACTTAGAGTGTACTGTCTTCGATTATTTTCCTGTTTAAAGTCAGTTCATGCTTTGTTTGTTTATGAGTGAACATATGTATGTATGTGTTTGGATGTGCGTGTGTGCGTGCACGCATGTGATAGAAGCATGTAGTGTGTGCGTGTTTGTTTCGTTTGTTTGCTCTCTCTCTCTCTCTCTCTCTCTCTCTCTCTCTCTCTCGCTCTCTCCTCTCTCTCTCTCTCTCTCTCCTCCCGTCTCTGGGACCCTCTGCTCCTCTCTCCTCGGGTCGGATCTCCTCCTCCTCGGATCTCTCCCTCTCTTCTCTCTCTCTCTGGGACCTCTCTCTTTTCGGGTTCTGTTCTCTCTCCCGCTTCCTAGTAAACTTTATTATCTCAATTTTGAGAAATTAATTTGTGGTCACACACATTCACAGCAAATAAACATAATTTTAGCCACATTATCCATTTTCTCACATATGACATACATTCATATAGAGGAATTTGGATTTCAATTAAACATCTTCTCGGTTCATGAAATCAATGGACAGGGCAATAAAAACTTTGTTTAAATCTGACACTTCTGCATTTAACCCGATCGATATCTTCGTCCTGACTGGAGAAGGTCATACTGATTTGCAAGAACGTGGGTCTGGTCACACGTAATCTTCTTCGCTTTACAAACAACACGGCACCTGTATAGCTCACTCAGACTTTTTTTGTCTCTCACCAACGATTTTTTCTCCCACGTTCACCACTTTCTCAAGCACATTTCTGCTCTTCACAGTCAACCCACCATCACAGTCTTCAGGTCAATGTCAATAAAATTACGTCTGTCTCTCTGTGCGCTCGCGCGCGCGCGCCCGTGCTTTTGTATATATATATATATATATATATATATATATATATATATATATATATATATATATATATATATATATATGTATGTATGTATGTATGTATATATATGTATGTACATATATATATATATATATGTGTGTGTGTGTGTGTGTGTGTGTGTGTGTGTGTGTGTGTGTGTGTGTGTGTGTGTGTGTGTGTGTGAAATAAGGGGATGTGTGTAGCCCTATCCTTTTTTTTCTTTGTTCATCAATGAATTAATATCAGAAGTTGTTTCCAATGGTAGATATGGCGCGACATTTACTACAGATTTTCTGCAGGTATTTATTTCATTATTGGCAGATGATGTTGTTTTGTTATCGGAATCTGTTACTGGTCTTCAAACTCACTTGAATAGTCTTTCTCGAGCTGCTAGTTAGTTTACTTCAGGTAAAGGTAAACATGGCAAAAAAGCAACTTTATTGTGTTTAGAAAAGGTGGATATTTAGGTGTTAGAGAGGATAATGGATATATATATATATATATATATATAATATATATATATATATATATATATATATATATATAGTTATGTTATGCACGTTGTCAACGCATATAAGTATCTAAGCATTTATTTCTCTACGCGATTGTGTTTTTCTCTGGCATGTAAAAATCTTGCGAGCAGGGCAAAGCGTGTGTGGATTAGGATATGTCTTTTCAGTCTTTTTTTTGTTTGTTTTGTAAATTGTTCGATTCTCAAGTGCAGCCCATTGCACAATATGGTGCTGAAGTGTGGGGGCTTGATAATGTGGCGTTAGACGGTGACACAGTTCATTTGTTTGCCGCGAAGAAATTCCTTGGGGTTTCATTATGGCGAGAGAAATAAATATCCAATTTGTTCAAACTCTAGCATTAGATGCATTCATTACTGGCTAAAACTTACACAAATGCAAGAGTCAAGGCTGCCTTAAAAAGCGTATAAAATGTTATATGATTTGGATGGAAGGGGTTGAATAAACTGGGTAACAAAGGTAAAAGATAAACTATATGAACTTGGGTTTGGGTGTGTGTGGCTTGGTCGGGGTATAGGTGACATGACTGTTTTTTTAACGTATGCTGCGTACAAGATTGATTGACTGCAGGTGGCAACTGAGGAATGCACATATTCAGGATGGTACCAGATTTGATTTGTATAGGCAATTTAATTTGATTCTCTGTGTTCCAACCTATATATCAATGAAATGGACATACATTTAAGTATATCATGACTGGATTTCAATTTAGGATATCTGATTTGTCTCCTCATCGCTATCGTTACAAAAAGCATAATGAACGAAGCCTTATTTGTCCTTTGTGTAAAGGTGCACAAGAAGACAAGGTCCATTTTGTATCTTTTTTTGTCCCATTTTGAACAGTCTTAGAGATCAGCTATATCCTACAAAGTATCTTGGCCATCCCTCATTGTTTAGACCTGTATTGCTTATGACATCTCAGCGTGGAGATATTGTCAGTTTGCTGTTTACTTATGTAAAGCACATAGAATTCGATCTGATTATTGCTTACAATTCGGTTATCAGTTTTCCCATGTTTCTGTACCCATTTGGTGTTTCGTTTTTGATAGTGAACATTTCCTGTGCCTGTCTTCTGTGCTGTTTACGCAACCCCGTTCAAAGGGCCTAGGGGGCCGTGGCCATCTTGAATAAATCATCCGTATCCCTCTCTCTCTCTCTCTCTCTCTCTCTCTCTCTCTCTCTCTCTCTCTCTCTTTCTCTCCATGTTTTTGTGTGTAAGTAAATACGTGTGTGTGTGTGTGTGTGTGTGTGTGTGTGTGTGTGTGTGTGTGTGTGTGTGTGTGTGTGTGTCCGTTGGTATGGATGATACGTTTACACATGGCGTGCACTCTGCGTGAGAAATTGAAAGAAGGAGGAAGGAAGGAAAGTGAGGAAACGATATTGACTGAATGATACTGGAAACGACTGAATGAGGCGCCGGCAGGCAGCTCTTCAATCAGCACTACCCAGGTAGGCAGCCCGTTAAGTTGCGTACACATGAGTGTAGACTGTCAGTGTTTAGAATCTTTGGCAAGGCGCTATATGAATGCTGTTATCATTGTCATTGATAATAACTGAAGTCTCCGTCGCTCTAGAAATATCATACTTGGAAGGAATTAAGCTCGACCATAATAGTTGAGTCCATCTTGAAAGAAAGGCTGTGCTCGTGTTTAAGTTAAAACATCCCCCACCTACCCACCCACCCCCTCCCTCCGGTCGCTTCCACACAGTCCACGCTCCTCTCTGAACTTTTTCCCTCATTCCTCTATGATTCACTGTCCTTGGAACGTGCTCTGTGGATAACCAGACAGATCTTGGGAGGTCACAGACATACCCCCCCTCCCCCCCTGCTATGGTGTAACAGTCCTCTCTGCCTGCTGTGGATCTGCACGGGAATCCATCTCTTGATACATCTCACAGATGCATCACAACTGCTGCACCTATCTGAATTTTCACTGTCTCGGCTATTTTGCTGGCTGTTGCAGATTTCGTGTTTATTTTGTTGCTGTGCAGGGACCCAATGTATCCCCCATCTCTTATGAGTGTAATTTTGCTCGTTGGACTGGATTTGCATGATTTGCACAAGTTTCTAGATATCAGTTCTTCTAATATCCACAGCATCATCTTATCGTCCTAATCCTCGTCAAAAAGATCCAATTGCAAAGTGAGGCGACCGCAGGCGGAATTCTAAACAATTTGAAAAAAAAATGTTGATAAAGCTCCGCCCCAATTACGTTGACAAACGAATCACAAGACAAAACACGACACGTTTCGACATTTGCTTGTTTCATTTTGTCGTCCTGAGTGTTGTGTACCTTGCTTGAAGAATACCTAAGAGGTCGAAACGCGTCGTGGTTTGTCTTGTTATTCGTTTATTAATAATTTGTCCAAACTCGTCCAAAAGCTCAAGAAAGTCTCTCCAAATCTGTGGCCTTTCACGCCCTGCTGTCACGGTGACCTCAAGTTCGAGTTCCTCTCCGCGTCTGTGTCCTTAGTGAGCCTGTGTCTAGGTCGCCGGCATCGGCGAGTTCATGGGGTGCTGTTCTTGAACGGAGGTGCAGACACCCTCTGAAGAGGAAGCTCACTCTCGCCGGCTGTGCGGACTAAGCAGTTATCGTCGTCAGGATGGGACTTAATAGGTATTGTCCTGCGTATGCTGTATCCCGAACAGGCGCCACTGAACGGCACCGAAGTGACTCTGCAACAGTGCAGTGTCTCCTCTGATGGGTTGCCCTGTGACAAATTGATATTGACTTCCCCTGTGGATTGTCGGAAACGGGGCTGCAGCGGAGCAATCCAGGGTATGATTGTGTGGTAATCATTTTAATGGTGGGTAGTAGTAGTAGTAGTAGTAGTAGTAGTAGTAGTAGTAGTAGTAGTAGTAGTTGTTGTTGTGTTGTAGTTGTAGTTGTAGTAGTAGTAGTAGTAGTTGTTGTGGTAGTAGTAGTAGTAGTGGTAGTAGTAGTGGTGGTGGTGACAGTTGTGGTGGTGGTGGTGGTGTTAGTAACTACAGTAGTAGCATGATGATGATGATGATGATGATGATGATGATGATGATGATGATGAGTACGTTTTGTTGTTGTTATTGCTATTGTCTCACTGCGATACGTGTGCGTTTTGTATTCTTTGTCTGTAATTTGTTCTTAAGTTTCGAAATAAGCATGGCTCATGAAAAGGAAAGGTACGATTGTGTACTGGGAGCCGGAACGGAGGCCGTGGAGTAATGGGACTTGGTGCAGGTGACACAGAAGATAAGACCAAAGAAACTTGTGTTGTGAGCCCTTTTTTCCGTCATTGAGACCCGTGCATGATTCATGTTGGCACATTTTCAACTGGCTCGGCCATAGCGTTTCACGGAAAGAAATTCCATGTCAAAGGGACATTATAAATTGCGTTTGAATCAGAAACTAAGATTATCTCCCATTTTGTTGTGGTGAACGTGCTCACGCTTGGATCTTCACGTTAGCCAAATGTGGTTTAATTTTCCGACTAGAGGATTAGAGAGAGAGAGAGAGAGAGAGAGAGAGAGAGAGAGAGAGAGAGAGAGAGAGAGAGAGAGAGAGAGAGAGAGAGAGAGAGGAGGGAATACAGAGATAGAGAGAAAGACAGACAGACAGACAGACAGAGACGCAGACAGAGGTAATGCTGCTTATAGCCCAGCCGACCGCAAAGGGCCATATCAGGACTGACGCAGACAGGCATACATTACACAGACACACAGATAGACAAGTGTGTAGAGGGGAGAGTGGGGTGGGGCAAAGGGGAGGAGGGATCACAAAGAGGGACAGACAGGCAGAGAGACAGAGGCAGACAGACAGAAAGACAGAGACAGAGAGACAGACAGATAAAGACAGATAGAGACAGACAGCCAAACACAGACACACAGAGAGACAGAAACATTCTCATGCATGCGCTCGCGCGCGCGCGCGCGCGCGCACACACACACACACACACACACAGAGGGAGAGAGAGAGTAAGACAGACAGGGAGTCTATGGTGGAAGGGATAGGGGCGTTAAGGATCTAAGGGGACACGGGCGGGGGGGGGGGGGGGGGGGGGGGGGGGGGGGGAGGGGAGGGAATGGGGATGGAGGAGGGTAGGAGACACAAGACAGCAGACAGCAAAAGAGAAAGAGAGTGTGTGTGAGAAGAGTGACACAGCATGGCAGGTAAACAAATGGGACGGAAAGGGAAGAGCAGCGAGAGGGCAATGCGCTGAAGTATAATTGCTGCACTATCAATGACGGGATCTGCGAGCAAGGCAGAGGCGCATGCAGTAATGGAATAAAGGCAGTGATCTGCTTGAAATGTTACAGATATTATATATAATGTACAAATCTAATGTCTTATATACACACCAATACAATAATCATAGATGCAGTGCACGCACTACATATGTTGTGTAATCGCCGTCATTTTTCTCTGCACATGATTACAGTGAGACCAGTTTATTAACTCCACCAAGGCGGTTATGTCTTCACCCTTGAAGAGAATGATGGTCATGATGATGATGGTGGTGATGATGATGATGATGGTGATGGTGATGATGATGATGATGATGATGATGATGATGATGTGGTGGTGGTGGTGGTGGTGGTGGTGATGATGATGGTGATGATGATGATGATGATGATGGTGACGATGATGATGATGATGGTGATGACGATGATGGTGATGATGATGAAGATGATGGTGATGATGATGATGATGATGATGATGATGATGATGATGATGATGATGATGATGTGAATAGCATTGTGGTGCGCAGTTCTAGTTGAAAACTGGTCATTGCGCTTTCATCCACCATTCACATCTTCATTAATTCATTCACGACACTCTCAGCGCTGAAGCGTGGTGAACCAACATCCTGCCCGCGCATAAAAATAGCAGGCAGAATGCCAACCAGATCAACAGGAAGGGATTAATACCCTCAATATAGGCAATGGACCTCTGACTGGTGAACAACCAGACACTTATATGCTCTGCTCTTGATTCTTGCTGTCGTGTGGACTTCAAAAGGCGTATTGCTTCAACTTCAGTCAAATTCTGCTGTCCCCATTGAAGGGAGATCAGGCAGACGGTAATGACTGGGAAGTGGATCTTTCGATGCCGTTCTCTTACAACTGAATGCGCTGTGCGTGCCTGCATCCTACGTGAACAAAGCGCAGGCTTCAAAGGGTGGTGCAGGATTGCTACCAGCCAGTTTGTTTGGCAATTAAAGACAGTTCTCCTCTGGGTCCCACCCGCACCTTCGCGGGTATTTTTTATGTCTTTCTGTTGGCCGACCTTGCGGAAAGGCCAAGTGACGGTAAGGAAACTCACTGACCACAGGGAAAGTCTTGTTGACATCGGAAAAGACTGTAACCCTTTATTCTCTTCAGAGGGCACGTAAGACCTCACGGCGAAAGCTTGGCCAGTTCGGAGTTGTTGTACTTTTTCACCTGTGTCGCGAAACAGCAGCGAGTGAGGCTGCGGGATGGACACGGCAGTTGCTTGACGGCGGCGTTTTTCGCCGGTGAGTTCTGCCGTCATTAAACAGTGGTTGGCACACCCATGGGAACGCTCCCGTAGAGATCCTGTCGTGTCACATCCAGTGGCCATTACACAATGGCGTCTGTCAGGGAGCGATACGTCCCTTGACCTCTTAACTGAATGCCCTGTGCGTGCTTCCACCCTATGTGAACACAGTGCAGACTTCCAAGGATTGCTCCCAGCTAGTTTGTTCGGCAGTTGAGGACAATATTTCTCTGGGTCCCACCTGTATCTTTGGGTGTATCTTTACTTTCGAAGCATACTACCATCATTTACTGAGCATCATACTCGCCAGTGGCAAGCACATGCTGAACCAGTCCACACAGTGCTCTTTCCTTCCTCTCGTTACTCACCTGTACCGCTCTCTCTTATCCCATCCATTCTCCTTCCCATGGGATTCTTTGGAAAACCCCACTACCCACCCACCCCTTGATTTCCTGTGCCACTCTTTCAACCCCCTCCACTCCCAAATCTACGTGCCTCTTCCCTGTTCCGCCATCCTACACCACCCCCTTCCCCTCCTACCCCCCTCTTCCATTTCTCGTTTTCCCCAACATGCTATGTGGAGATTCACAGGGCTTTTTTTCTTTTGTGTCTTCTTTTATTTCTTTTGTTGTTATTGTTGTTGTCTTCTTTTCGCGATCATTCGCTTCTGCTTCTAATCCTTCTTTTTCCTCTGCTTCCAAGTTCTTCTTCGTCCTTTCCATTAATTTCTCGTCCTCCTCCTTCCCTTTCTCTTTCCCCTCCACCTTCCCTTCCTCTTTCCCCTCCTCCTTCTCCTTGTCCCCTCACCTTCTCCCCCTCCTCCTACTTCTCCTACTTCTCCACCTTCATCTTCTCTCTTTCCTCCTCCTGTTTTCTTCTGCTTCACCTTTCCCCCTCTCCTCCTTCTCCCACATCTTCTTTTTTCTTCTCCTTCTCTGCCGTTGGTTTTATATCCTCATCCTCCTCTCCTCTTCCTCTCCTTCCTTGTTGTTCTTAGGGGGACGAAAACTTGTTTTTAATGATTCATAGGAACTCTTTTTTTTCCGATCAGCGGGTATACCATGATGTTCAAAGAAAAGCAGCATAAGCTCACCTGTGTTATGTTTTCCTTACATGAAATGTCACATTTTACCAGCCGCCGTGGCGAAGTGGTTAGCGTCGCGGACTCCCGGCTGGGAGGTCATGGGTTCGAATCCCATCAGCCGACTGGCTCCTACCCAGAGTTGAGTTGCTGCGGACTCAGTTGGGAAGACTGGGACCACACAGTCGAGTTTTCATCCACTTAATGGATGCGTTTCTGAGAGTGGTTGCTCAAATTTTCCTCACCAACACTGCAGGTGCCTGTATCTCTCGGGCCTGGTTGACGCCGGGATATATTATGAAAGGAAGCGTAGAGTACAGCCCTGTCATGTAGTCTCAGACCGAAATGGAAATCCGTAGCATCATCTTAATCATCCTCATTCTCATCGATCAGCATAAAAAAACAAGTCTCAAATTCTGTGGCCCTTCATGCCCTGCTCTCATGGTGACCTCAATTTCGATGTCCTCTCCACGTCTGTGGCCTTGGTTTGGTTCCGTCGGGGTCACCGGTATCGGCGAGTCCATGGGGGCTGTCGTTGGACGGACGTGGTGGCGCCCTCCGGACGGAGAGCTCACTCACGCCGGCTCCGCGACTAAGCAATTATTGTCGTCAGTAGGGGGCTTAGTAGGTGGTGTGTCCTGCGTATGTTAGATCAGAACAGGTGCCACTGAACACCACCGAAGTGACTCGGCAGCAGTGCAGAGTCTCCTCCGGTGGGTCGCCTCTTGACGACTTGACATTGACTGTTCCCTGTGGATTGCCGGTGCCGGGGCTACAGCGGGGCCGACCGGGGCTGTGGCTGTGGACGGGGTGTCGGAATGAGCGGCGTGGGTGCACTGCCTCTGAAGTCGCGCAGAGGTTGGGACAGCAAAAAAAAAAAAAAAAAAAAAAGAAAGAAATGTCACATTTTATCAGCATGTATCTACACACAGAAATGGAATACTGAATTTAAACACTGAATTCGGAGAAAGCATTTAGGTGAGCGTAGACTTCCACCATGTAAAAAAAGCTCCACTTTGCAGCAAGAAAGAGAACGAAATAGATATCTGGTTCAAATCCTTTGATCTATATTTATCCCAAATTTTGTGGATCCGTCTAAGGGTCACATTTCATCTTTTCACCAGTTTGATTCAGACTGGTCTGGTAGCTCTGATTCTCTCCTCTTGGGACCCACGACCGGTAATTTGACATTCACGTCGCTCTGATTCTCTCCCTTTTTTTTCTGTGTGGTCCTGCCGCAGGGGGAAGACAGCATCAGTGACTATGCCATGACCTTCCACTACGTGCCGTCCAAGAAGATGCAGGCTCTGGAGTTCTACATCTACCACCTGGCACCCTACGGCATCGTCCACAGTCAGCAGAGCTTGAAACCCGTCCCCTGCTCTCCCCGAGTGCCGAAGTACGCGGTGGTGGTGGCATCAAGGAACAGAAGGCCTCGTAATAGTAGAAAAATGGTTATAGGACTCAGAATCAAAACTTACTTGGAGAATGTTTCGGCAGGATCGCCCTGTCTTCGTCAGCTCACTGTTGCTGTTGTGACAGCGAGGCCTGGTGGGGAGACTGTTGTGTGGAGTGAGCGGTTGTCAGGATCAGAGGGTAAAAACCATCCAGTGGAGAGAAAAACCCGGCCAATGAGACCTCTGAGCAGACTCAAACTTTTACCCCCATCCCTCCACCCCCACCTCACCCATCCGCCCCACCTCCACTTTGCCCTTCCTTCCCCACCCATTCTCCACCCTCACTCCATATTGCAGTTGAATATATTCTAGAAGTGGCGTGTTCACATTTAGGTTCACATGAGTGAACATTATTGCAGATCACAGCTGTTAAGTACTATCTACATATTTCTTTTCGAGTTTATGGCCTGTATAAGAATTTATATTCAACATTTATATGATTGTGGACTTGGTGATATGCAGGAAGCAAGTTCAGTCTGCGCCACCTTAGGGGCAGTGCACCCACACCGACCATTCCGACACCCCATCCATGGCCACAGCCCCGGTCGGCCCCACCGCAGACCCGGCACCGGCAATCCACAGGGAGCAGTCAAGTCAAAGTCGTGAAGAGGCAACCCACCGAAGGAGACACTGCACTGCTGCTGAGTCACTTCGGTGGGCCCCCTACTGACGACAATAATTGCTTAGTCGCGGAGCAGGCGTGAGTGAGCTCTCCCTCCGTAGGGCGCCACCACGTCCGTCCAACGACAGCCCCCATGGACTCGCCGATACCGGTGACCCCAACGGAACCCAAGCAAGACCACAGACGTGGAGAGGACATCGAAATTGAGGTCACCATGAGAGCAGGGCATGAAGGGCCACAGAATTTGAGACATTTTTTTTTATACTGATCGATGAGAATGAGGATGATTAAGATGATGCTACGGATTTCCATTTCGGACTGAGACTACATGGCAGGGCTGTACTCTACGCTTCCTTTCATATATATCCCGGCATCAACCAGGCCCGAGAGATACAGGCACCTGCAGTGTTGGTCAGGAAATTTGAGCACCACTCTCAGAAACGCATCCATTAAGTGGATGAAACTCGACTGTGTGGTCCCAGTCTTCCCAACTGAGTCCGCAGCAACTCAACTCTGGTAGGAGCCAGTCGGGGCAGAAAGACTCACATGACTCTGATGGGATTGGAATCCACGATCTCCCAGCCGGGAGTCCGCGTCGCTAACTACTTCGCCACAGCGGCTGGTTCAGTCTTCTTTTCTTCCAGAAATAGCTCAAAGCAAAACTTATTGGAACTAAAAAGACCGGTGCAGCTAACAATGGTCCTTCGATTTGGATTCTATTATTAATATCATGATCACGATCAAGATCATCATCATCATCATCATCATCATCATCATCATTCTTATGCCTATTCGTATAATTATCTACACAATAGTCCATTTATGCTGATTCCATGAACCTCTTGAAATAAAATGTGTCCTTTCGCATTGTGCTTCGTTCAATTCCTCGCACTCTTACAGACTGCTAAAGAACTGTGTGGCCATGCAGACTTTTGACGTGGTGGTTGGGAAGGGAGGGAGAGGAGGAAGGGGCATGAAATAACATGTGTACAGGAGCCCAGACCTTATCTGATCCTCTAGCTCTTTCTTTCTCGCCCTGACTTTGTGAATTGTGTCTACTTGTTGTTGTTTTTGCTTTTTTTTGTACATTAATTGATTGATTATTTGGAACGTGTGATTTTTCTTTCAGTCTAGTCTGTTCATTGGAAGAGGAGGAGGATATGGATGACGTGAAGTCTCACGGGTGCGTTCAGTTCTAAAAACACACACACACACACACACACACACACACACACACACACACACACACATACATACATACATACACACACAAACACGCACGCACGCACACACATGTATATATATATATATATATATATATATATATATATATATATAGAGAGAGAGAGAGAGAGAGAGAGAGAGAGAGAGAGAGAGAGAGAGAGAGAGAGAGAGAGAGAGAGAGAGAGAGAGAGAGGACAGTTAACATGCAGACACATTGCAAATTTCTATTCGTTCAAAACGACACTCGTCACTTTATTACCACGGCTTTACCCCTGCAATGCCAGAAACCAATTCACAATAGAGACACGCATTTTGCTCTATAAACAAGACCACATTCGTAACGTATGTGCACTTGGGCTCTCTCTGTCTCTCTCTCGCGCTCTCGCTGTGTGTGTGTGTGTGTGTGTGTGTGTGTGTGTGTGTGTGTGTGTGTGTGTGTGTGTGTGTGTGTGTGTGTGTGTTTGTGTGTGGTCCGGATACATGCCTCATGGCAAAATGCGTTAAGTTCCAGACAAGTTCTCTCAATCGTGACCTCCTAGTTATCGTCAGCAACAACAGCCAACAACAACAAAAAAATAACACCATCACAGCCAGCCAACAAAGAATCACTCCATCATAGCCAACAAAGAACACCACCAACAGAGAACAAAGAACAAAAAAAATCACATCATCATAGAGAGTACCATCAAACAAGAGCCAAAACAGATTTGCTGGACCACCAAACAAAGAAACGTACGAGCAAATTGCAAAACAAACACAACATATTTCTTCAGGCAAGACAAATAACGTTCTAAGCAATGAAAACATAGGACGAAGAGATGGTAACCTGGCTCTCCGGTTTAAATGCAGATCTTGGTGGAAACCACCACAACTGACTATCGTCAGAATAACTCATGGTTGCACAGCAAACTACAACAACAACAAAAACACACCAGATTTTGCGCCCAGGTCGAAGAGATAAATGACTGCTTGTTCGTCCTTTGGTTTTTCTTTTGTTTGTTTGTTTGTTTCGTTTGTTTTTCATCGCGTTGACTATTACTTGTCCTGCCTGAGGAAGATCTAATAGGTCGAAACGCGTTGTGGTTGTTTTGTAATTAGCTGTTTTCCTTTGTTTGGCGGCCAAGTTATTCGGTTTTTACCATTGTTTCAATTTCCATTCGCAGCCACTCCACTCTGAATTCAACATCTTCACAGCCAACAAAGTTTACCCCCCACCCCCATCACCACCACCACCACCATTGCAGCCTACAAAAAGCCACCATAAGCAAGTCGTTGTATAAGGCTCAGCCGACCACAATGGCCACACCAAGGCTGCAAGCAGGTCAATGTCTGAACAAGGTACACAACAATAACAAAGACACACCTCTCACATCACACGCATTCCAAATCACAACGACAACAAGATCCACACCCACATCATCACACCATTCCAAATCACAGCGATCACAAGATCCACACCCACATCACACCCATTCCAAATCACGACAACAACAAGATCCCACACCCACACCACACCCATTCCAAATCACAACGACAACAAGATCAACACCCACATCACACCCATTCCAAATCACAACGACGACAAGACACACCAATATCACACCCATTCCAAATCACAACGACAAGAACCACACCCACATCACACCCATTCCAATTCACAACGACAGCATGATCCACACCCACATCACACCCATTCAAAATCACAACAACAGCAAGACACACACCCACATCACACCCATTCCAAATCACAACGACAACAAGATCCACACCCACATCATATCCATCCAAAAAACACCAACGACAAGACACACACACCCATATCACACTCATCCAAAACCACAACGACAACAACAAGACACATATCCACATCATATCCATCCCAAACGACACCGACGACAAGACATACACCCACATCACACACCCATTCCAAATCACAACGACGACAAGGCACGCACGCGCATCACCCACACATCACACCCATTCCAAATCACAACGACAAGAAGACACACACCCACATCACACCCATTCCAAATCACAACGAAAACACACACACACACACACACACACACACACACACACACACACACACACACACACACACACACATAATACCCATTCCAAATCACAAAGACAAGACACACACCCACTTCACACCCATCCCAAACGACAACGACAACAAGACACACACCAACATCACACCCATCGCAAATTCTAAACCTGCGAATGCAGTCGGGAGAGCACAGACCGCCGCCAAGGTCGAATGGATCCCAGATCAGCCATTTGATCCGGATCTGCAGCACGGATCCGCACCAAGATTCAGCGCATTTATCCTTGGGTTACATTCCTTCCTTCCACCGAGTTTTGTTAAAATCGGTCCCGTAATTTTTGCATAATCTTGCTGATAGACAGACAGTCAGACTAATGAATGAATGAATCAATCAATCGATCGATCAATCAACCAATCGGTTAGCCAATCAGTCAATAAATAGAACACATTACCCATTACCACACATTTTCCTTAACAACAACGGGCATATGCACTCACACACACACACACACACACACACACACACACACACACACACACACACACACACACACACTTCACATCACTTCACATCACACCACACCACACAACACCATACACACAGAGGCACAAATGGAAGAAATTAATATTCCCGAAGGCGGAATGTAGGTACCTGACTGATGAACATTAAAAATACATGGTCACATCCGCCAAAACCTCATCTACGATCATCCTCACACATATAACCGAAGAACAAAGAAAACGGAAGAAGGCTGTGGCTATGGACTGGGGTGGGGTGGGGTGGGGTGGGGGGATGGGGTAGCGGGTTGGTTTGAGCGGCGTGGGTGCAATGCCACAGAGATGGCACAGCAACAAACAAACAAAACAAAAAACAAAAACAAGCAACAAGCAAACAAATCAGAAGGTAAAGAAGAAATGAACAAATCTCTTGACAAGAAAAACTAACATTTTCAGTTTTTGAGAAATAATAGAACAAAGCTACGTATATGCCAAACGGAGTAGTAGTATCACCAGAAAAGAGGAGGAAGAGAAAAAGAAAAAATTCATTTATGTCTCAGTCTAGTTTTATCATTGTCTGTTTATCCATTGAAAGAATATTGGTAATGATGACATGACCTAACTTTTAAATGGAATCACGAGAGAGAGACAGAGAGAGAGAGAGAGAGAGAGAGAGAGAGAGAGAGAGAGAGAGCGAGTAGACTCAGCGACCATAAAAAGGCCTGTTGACGCATTTATGGTAATACATGCGTTAGTAACAAGAAAATATGTAGATTTTTCGATAAATTTGCCTGACACTTAGTGGATTTATTGTCCAATTAAAAAAAATATTGATGGTATTTTTATGGAACTGTAAAAACAAAGCAAGATTATGAGGAATGAGGTGTGTCAACAACACGGTGAAGAATAAACTAAGAATTTCACGTTTTGTTTTTTTTTAACTTCGATGACAATAAGAAGGCTGTGAAGACCTTTGGACTTATCTCTAGGGAAATAATTTGCAATGAATGTTTGCAAAACTGGCAAATAGGATAAAATAAGGT
Source organism: Conus betulinus (assembly GCA_016801955.1). Taxonomy (NCBI): domain Eukaryota; kingdom Metazoa; phylum Mollusca; class Gastropoda; order Neogastropoda; family Conidae; genus Conus; species Conus betulinus. Next base: position 20,394 of record JADBJO010014718.1, read on the forward strand.
ACTGAATATGAAAATTGCTGATGAAAATGTGATTTAAACGAAAAGGTGTATTATGATTTGGGGGTGGGGGTGGGGGTAGGGGTGGAAACATTTTTTTTTAGAAATTTTTAAAACTGTCTCTGAAATCCTATCCAACATCAGTCTATGAGTTTATGGCAGAATGTATTCCGTACAAAGTGCATATGTTGAGAAACCGAAAGATTTCGATGTTCAGGTATGTTACAACATTGATAAATGTTGATGGTGCTTTATGACTAACAATGATTGTTTTAATGAATTTGTCCACTGTAGGAACTATTTTGAGAATACAAAGGCATCTTGAATGCACTGTGAGCATATATACAAAAGCTGAACCTGTTTTTGACCAATAGTTTGAGGTTTTCCAGAATAAAAGCTTGGTCTTGTATTCAGAAAGGTGGCAAATCTATTCAGAGTATGCTGAATGAAAATGGAAGCTCCTTGGCTCCTATTTTCAGGTATTACAATAATCTATTTGAAATCTAAAATATTTGAAGTTTTAACATGGCTGCGCATCGTCTCACATCGTCATGAAACATCGGTGATGCTCAGTTCAGATGGTTTCAGCGCCGACTGGGTTGCCTATAGTCCGGAGACTTACGCAGTTAAGTATATTCTTCTGATATATGATTTTTTCGTGGTCTGCGTCAATAGACAATGTTTCTTACGCATTAACGGACAAAAAGAACTGGTGTTATTTGGCAGAAAGCAAATTATACACAGTAACATATTTCATTCACAATTTTTACCTATGCAAGTGTAGGCCGGAATTGCTAAACGCAAAAGCACATAAAATTTTACAAATTTCATTGCATTGTTATGAGACAAATATGACTTAAAACGTTACGTGAATGTTACAAATGGATCGCGAGCACAGTTTGAGCGAATCTGGCCACTATACCGTCTGTTTCTTAAATGATCTAAACACGAGTGCATATGCACACACAAAAGAACGTATTTCATTTGTAATCTATTACATTCGTCGGGATCTGTCGTGGATGCAATTCGCCAACTCCCTCCCCCTGAACTCTCTACCCCTACCACCCAATCTTTGCCCCTCCCTTCCCCAACTGCTTACAGAATCCGTAAACAACAGGACCAATCTATCTGGTCTTCCATCCCACGGTGGCATTGCTGCTACTGTTAGCGTGGGATGTAGGAGAGGACTGTCGGTTGAGGCTCTGACGGCGACGGACGATGCCATACGGCGCCAGATGGTAGATAAGAAACTCCAGAGTCTGCATACCACCAGGCTTGACGTAATGGAAAGTGATGGCGTACTCACTGATGCTGCCCATGCCCTGAAGCAGATGCACGGCAACAAGAACAAGAACAAATCAAAGGTGCCAAACACTCTTCCACCAAAACCGATTTCGACAACGGTTGATCTAAAAAAAAATTCTATTCATCCGTGTTTGGTACGCACTTGAAATCCATTCAGTTCAACAGCGCTTTCTTCCATGATCAAATTTGTGTATTTTTAGAAACGCTCCCCTTACCCTCGCTCCTTTCTTTAAAAGTCCAACATCATCACCCAGTGTGAACAGACTAAATGAAAGAACTCACTCACTCACTATGATGACTATACATTCAAACGTCGGGTCACTCCTCTCCCGTCAGTTGATATGATTCGCTGAAATGCTATCTATCCTTCAAGTCAGGTGAAAACCTGTTCCTATTTTTGAAACAGGCTTTGCGACTAAGCCGTCATTGACATGTGCAGGTGGTGTCCTGCATACAACTCCGCCTGGTTGTAACTTTCGGGGAACACCCTGCCGGTCCCAAGCTGATAAGGAGGAGGGTTGGGCATGGGGTTAACACCTCCATCCAGTAAAAATCAACTTGTTACAGAAACGCCAACAACAGACCAAGGAATTTTTACCCTGGGAGAGGAAGGGTCCTCCTCAAGAGGACGTATGACGCCATGTGGTGAAAGCCGTGAGTCAACGGAAGCCACAAGGCCAACCCCGCTTCTATCGACTAGGACCATCAAAGTCGGAACATGGAATGCGAGGACCATGTATGAGACGGGAAAAAACATTACAAGTAGCGGCAGAAATGAAAAGCTACCACCTCACACTGCTCGGAATCAGCGAGACCCGTTGGACACAATCAGGACAAAAGAGACTACTCAGCAGAGATGTTGCTGTATGCCAGACATGAAGAAGACAATGCTCAACACACAGAAGGTGTAGTACTCATGCTGTCTCGACCTGCTCAGCAAGTTCTGATAGCATGGGAAGCATACGGACCAAGAATCATCGCAGCATCCTTCAGAACTAAGAAGAAGATCAAAATGAATGTCATCCAGTGCTATGCTCCAACCAATGATAGCGATGGAGAAGCAAAAGACCGCTTCTACGACAGACTGCAGGACGTCATAGCCAAGTATCCAGAGAGAGACAACATCCTCATGGGCGATTTCAATGCCAAAATCGGACAAGACAACACCGGGTATGAGAAAGTGATGGGAAGACACGGACTGGCACAGATAAATGAGAATGGCGAGAGGTTTGCAGGCTTCTGTGCGATGAACAACCTGGTCATTGTTGGCAGCATTTTCCCTCACAGAAGAGTACACAAGGCCACCTGGGTATCGCCAGATCTAACGACAGAAAATCAAAATGAGCACATCCGTATGGCCAAGAAATTCAGGAGGTCCCTACAGGATGTAAAGGTGAGAAGAGGAGCGGACGTTGCATCTGACCACCACCTTCTGGTCACCAGGCTGAAGCTGAAACAAGAACTGGATGAAACCAACAACAAAGAGGCAGAAGTACAACCTCAGCCTACTGAAAGACCCAACGCCTAGAGAAGATTTCAAGCTGTCCCTCACCAACAAATACCAAGTGCTACAAGAACTACTTGAGGAAGAGGCTGATCTGGAGACCCACTGCAAAAAGTGAAGGAGACACTCACATCAACCTGTCAGGAAGTAGTGGGCCCCAAGAGACACCAACAGAAGGAATGGATATCAGCTGACACTCTGCGCAAAATACAGGAGAGAAAGCAGAAGAAGGCAGCAGTAAACAACAGCCGAACAAGGGCAGCGAAGGCCAAAGCACAAGAAAACTTCACAAAAGTCAACAGAGAAGTGAAGTATAGTGCAAGAGCAGATAAGCGGAAGTATGTTGACAGCCTGGCAGAAGAAGCAGAGGAAGCAGCAGCCAGTAACAAGATGAAGCAGCTGTGCGACACCACCAAGAAACTATCAGGGAAGTACAGCAGACCCGAGCGACCAGTCAAGGACAAGGTAGGAAATACTGTCCAGGGAACAGAGCAACAACTGAACAGATGGGCAGAGCACTTTGAAGGGCTTCTGAACACAGACTGGTCCCTCCAAATCCCCCTGACATCGATCCAGCCGACAGAGACCTAGACATCAACTGTGAGCAACTAACACGAGAGGGGATCAGGAAAGCCATCAAGCTACTGAGGAACGGCAAGGCGGCAGGACTAAACAACATCCCTGCAGAAGCACTCAAGGTAGGCCTAGAAACAACAGTAGAGATGCTCTACCCTCTTTTGGGGAAGATTTGGGAAGAAGAAGAGGTACCAGAAGACTGGAAGGATGGCTACCTCATCAAGCTACCCAAGAAAGGAGACCTCAGCAACTGCGCAAACTACAGAGGAATAACGCTTCTGTCAGTGCCAGGAAAGGTCTTCAACAGGATCTCCTGGAGAGAATGAACTGTGCAGTTGACCCCCTCCTCCGAGACCAGCAGGCCGGCTTCCGCCAGAACAGATCATCATCGACCAGATTGCCACCTTGCGTATCATCGTTGAACAGTCTTTAGAGTGGAACTCATCGCTGTACATCAGCTTCGTCGACTATGAGAAGGCGTTTGACAGCGTTGACCGTGAAACCCTCTGGAAGCTGCTACGCCATTATGGGGTGCCAACTAAGCTGGTCACCTTGATCAAGAACTCCTACGAAGGAATGACTTGCCGGGTGATCCATGGTGGACAGCTCACAGACAGCTTCAGGGTGAGGACTGGAGTCAGACAAGGCCGCCTCCTGTCGCCTTTTCTTTTCCTCCTGGTGATCGACTGTACCATGAAGAGGTCAACAGCACGCAGAAGAAATGGAATCCAGTGGACACTATGGGACCAGCTTGATGACTGGACTTCGCTGATGGCCTAGCCCTGCTTTCCAACAGCCACCAACAGATGCAGGACAAGACAACAGAGCTGGAAGCCACCTCTTCACGAGTTGGTCTCAAGATCCATGAAGGCAAGAGACCAAGATCCTCAAGATCAACACGAAAAGTGAGGACCCAGTAACACTGCATGGAAGCGAGCTGGAAAAGTGGAGGCCTTTACATATCTTGGCAGCATAAATGACAAGCAGGGTGGCACAGACGCAGACGTCAGAGCAAGAATCGGCAAGGCAAGGGCAGCATACTTGCAGCTGAAGAACATATGGAACTCCAAGGTGGTATCGACTCGCACGAAGATCAGGCTGTTCAATTCCAACGTCAAGTCAGTGCTACTGTATGGAGCCGAGACATGGAGGACAACAAAAACCACCACCAGGAAAGTGCAAACTTTCATCAACAGCTGCCTGAGAAGAATCCTCCAGATTCACTGGCCCAACACCATCAGCAACTCAGACATGTGGCAGCGTACCAACCAACTACCAACCGAAGATGAGATCCGGCGCAGAAGATGGGGATGGATTGGGCACATCCTGAGGAAGCCAGCCAGTAACATCACAGACAGGCGTTATCATGGAACCCCCAGGGAAAGAGGAAAAGAGGAAGGCCAAGAAACACCTGGCGACGGGACCTTGAGGCAGACAGCAAGAAGATGGGACACACCTGGAAACAACTAGAGAGGGCAGCCCAGGACCGAGGACTCTGGCGACTGTTGTCGGCGGCCTATGCTTCAAGAGGAGCGACAGGCATAACTGAACTGACTAACTGTCCTGCACACGTTGAACGACAACAGACCTTCCTGAACATGCAGTGATTTTTGCGAGCAGTGCAGTATCTCCTCTGACGGGTGGCCTCATCACGGCCTGATCAGAATTTGCACCTTGTGGGCTGTTTTTCTGCTGGAAGCTGCGACAAGAGGGACCTGAATGTGGCTGTGTATGAGGCGGCCGTAAATGAACAGTGCGGGTTACAGAGAGAGGGGGTCACAGAAGACGAGACAGCCAGAGAGAGAGAGACAGAGACAGAGAGACAGACAGACAGACAGAGACAGAGACATAGATAGAGACAGAGGGAGAGAGAAGAACCCTCAAACGACAAAACTATTCGTGTTAAGGCCAGACATGAGGGGGGGGGGGGGGGGGGATTAAACTGATCCCAAATCTTTCATTGTTTTGATGGGTTACTTTGTTCTGAATATATGATACCTCACTGAACAGCATGAACATGTGTTGGATTATGCGATCTGGCAGGCCGTTTTGCTGACACAATCAAGGGACATATTCCATCAGATTTAGAGAAAAATCCGAAAATAGTTCTATGTGATAATAACTCTGTAGATGTTTAGAAAACATTGTTTATAGCTTCTGTATTTAAACAGAATAAGAATATTTGCAATACTTCGGAGTTTTATTCTTTGAATAAAAATTGTTTGTCGGCCATCTTGGATGGTTTGCATGGAAACGGCAAGCCAGACCACATAATCCAACACATTTTCTTAACTTTTCTGGTGATGTCTGACATATCCAGAGCAAAAGAAGCCACCAAAACAAGTAATGATTTTGGATAAGCTGAAATTCCCATGTCTAGCCTTAATCGTATTCCATCCACACACCTTATGGGCACCATTGGCGTCATACTTGTAATACCAGTCCGGGTATCCGCCAAACAGGTGCGTCTCTGGGCCAAAGCAGTGGAAACGACTGCGACCCAAAGCGTCCGTGGTGTTGGCGGTTCTCACTCCCAGGCGTTCCATGCACTTGCCAAACTCGGCGTCCTCGGCTCCCCCGTCCTGTCGGCAAACACTGGGGTCCCTTCCTGCCACAAAAGAAAGTGAACAGGACTGGAATGTATCAGGAAAGAAAGAATGATGTGCACGTGACTTCCGAACAGAATGCCGCTGTGCTCTGTTTCCTCCTGTTGTCGAAGTGTTGTGTGTGAGTCAACGTTCAAGATCCGTCCTCAATTAAGGAATATGTCAGGAAAACTGGAATAAAACTGAAGATGAGTAATTTCAGTGACCGGGAAAAACCCACTGCATTAAGACTGATTTATAGCACACATAAAGGATCAAGACTGCCCCATGAGTTTTTAACACAAGCCAATGATGACCTTTAACTGTTGTTTAACATGGTCACAAAGACTAAACGTTAATGTTCCACGGAAAGTGGTCTTTGAAATAAAAGCATAAAATCAACGACGTAGGTTAAAATGACTTGAGATTAGAATAGTTCATAGGATCCTCGCAACAAAATGTTGTTTCAAATGTTAAGCGTGCTTGCCCAACAATGCGCTCCATACTGTGTAATGGCAAGAGAGATTCTGTCGAACATTCTTTTTGGAGTTGCAAACTTGTCAGACGGTGAGGCTTTTTTTTTGTTTGTTTGTTTAGTTTTTTTTTTTTTTAGTTCCCTAAAGAAAAATATTCAACGAAAAATGTGGAAATGTGCATACAATAAATCTCACGTGATTTTGCTATTTTTAATGCGGATAACCATCCTTTTGCTGATACAATTTTTGATTTTCTCATAATGCCATACTTTATTTATATAAAAATGTGAAATATAAAACTGTCTATCAAATCTGTGTTTGCCTTTCACAAACAGTTGAATGCAAGATCTAGAACAGTGTGAAGCAAACATGTACAAGTATACTACAGATTGGAGTCACTACAAACCAATGTTTAGCAATACTGTATAGACTTTATAAATTCGCTCTTCTTCATTTTTTCTTCTCTCAAAGCGCAGCAGATCTGAATGTCAGATCACCCACAGTACCACTCTGTCAAATGAAAGTGCAAGCTTCAAGCTCACACGTACACGCAATGTGTTCATTATTTGAATTTAGTAGTCTTTTCCTTTTCGAAATTTTACATGTCATCTTTTCGCATTACTTCATATATTATATATGTTCGTTTAATTACTTCAAATATACAATAAGATGTACATTATGAAAGAAAAGCATTCAAGAACCAAACAGCCTCTGCATACGTAGCAACGTCTCAGGTGTGGCGGTTTGAGCCACGCAAGTTCAAGCACTGGGCGAACCTGTCCACAAAGCTGACAGTGCAGTGCTGACAGACTGGAGCTGTGATCCCTTTGAATCATTTTTTTCCCTGGCAATATTGCTAGCAATAGTCCAGTCAGAACCGTTTTCCTGGATCAGAGGTACATAGGCCATAATTATGAGGTTTACTTCCCTTCGGAAATGGGGACTGCTTTTCACTGACACTGATTCAATGATAAATTCGATCACATACATCATTTTTATGTTCAGATAGGGGAAGCCGTAAAAACGACAAATTGTGAATTGCAAACCTGAAGGCCATCCGACAACATGAAATCAGCTGAGAGAAGAATATGGAAAAACCACTTCTGTCGAGCGTGCGCATGCGTGCGGGGGACAGACGACCAAGTATGGCGACGATCGTTAATAGTACACTTGCGTCAGCCAGGGTGAATATCAACGTTTAATACAGGACAGGTATCTATGTCAGTATTATATCATTATTGTCTTACTATTTACGTCTGACCACTGCAATAACTGTTCACCAATAAACTGTCAATGACTACAATGTCTTTGTTCAAATCGCAGAGCATAAGACAGTGCATAAAGCATGGTAAAAGTTTCGGTATGCGAATGACGTCACGATGTATCGTCTTGACTGGCCACGTCATCGGGAACAATGTTTGCAATATTGCCTCAACACTGGCTCCACGTTGTAGATGTGTCCTGCGTGTACGGAAGTCTTAAGAGTAACCAAATCTGGAATTAGTGTTCACTTGTGTTCGTATATGTATGTCTTCTGTTGATTGTTGTTTCTGGGTACATGCGTGTGTCTGCTCGAGATATGTGGGGTAAACTTCGAACTTCTGTTTGGGAAGGGGAACAGGTAGCGGCAGGGGGGACGAAGGTGGGGAGGGGGGGGGGGGGGGGGGGGGGCGGATGGGGATGGTCAGTAGGTGGGCAGCACTCTTATTGCCCTGGGGTCGTTTACCTGCGTTCTTCATTTGGGGAATCAGTTTTGTTGAAATGACAATCGAATGACTTTTTTTACTTTTTTTTTTTTTTAATCAAAAGTTGTTCTATACTTGAATATTCATATCTTTGACCGGCGCCCCCCCCCCCCCCCCCCCCCCCCCCCCCCCCCCCCCCCCCCCCCCTCTTGTTTCATATGCAAAACAAACAATGCAAAGTTAATGCTGTCTTTACAATCAATTGCAAAAAACGGCTTTTATTTTGTTCCGTTAAAGGTTATTCATTTTCGAATTCAAAATTCAATACAAATCAGTTTCAAAGTCTCTTCTGAGTGAAAAAAAGTATCTTATGTGCAGCAGGATTGTTATTTTTCGATTTATATTTCTTTTTTTTTCTGACAGATGTTCGTTTTGTTTGTCTTCAGTCAGTTGTCTTAAAGATTTAAAAAAAAAATAAGGATAGACGTATATGGATCTATAGCACGGTGGCTATGTGGGCAATGCACTCGTCAAGAAAGCCATAGTGACCCCAAGTCATGTGTGTGCTATGAGTCTCCCACGACTCAGGTTTCATAAATTCTCTCCTCCCCCCCCCCCCCCCCCCCCCCCCCACCCCCCTCCCCCTTCCTCCGCCGTTATTGTTTTTTTTTTTCTCTCCTAGCGAGAGTGACGAACAAAAGCAAATCTGCATCAAGCCCCTGTGTATCACACTTTTAAACACACACACACACACACACACACACACACACACACACACACACACATATCACACACGCATACGCATAAACACACACACACACACACACACACACACACACACACACACACACGCACTCACGCACGCACGCACGCACGCACGCACGCACTCATGCAAGCACTCACGCAACAACACACACACACACACACACACACACACACACACACACTGGCGGATAGCCAGCCGGAGAAAAAGACAGGAGATCAAGAGACCCAAGGAGAGAGTATGACAAACTGACAATTACACATAGACCACAGCACACACACACACACACACACACACACACACACACACACACACACAGAGAGAGAGAGAGAGAGAGAGAGAGAGAGAGAGAGAGAGAGAGAGAGAGACTATCAAAAAAAAAACAGCCCGACAAACAATCAAGCAAACCAACCAACCAGCCCACTAAGTAACCAAACAACCGACCAAGCAAACCAAAGCCAACCAAACAATCAATCCAAGTCAAACCTTTCTGCCCAAATCGTCTCAGCGCCTCCTTGCTGAGAACGTAGCCTCCTCCCCCGCTGTAATAGCCCTGCCGGACAATCGTGTGGAAGTGGTGCCCGAAAAACACCGGGCTGTCGGTGTTCTGCCCGGACAGGAAGTACCGCAGGTTCTCCACGATCACGTACGTGTCGTCGTCCACCTGCCAACACACAAAGAACAGTTTGGGAACAGGTCGCTGCCGTGGCGCAGTG
>JADBJO010014718.1:35000-40000 GCA_016801955.1 Conus betulinus
TACTTTTTAAGCTATTTGATACACAGGTCAAGCCACTGCTACTGTACGCAGCAGAAGTATGGGGTTTGACTCGTTATTCAGCGGTGGAAGATATACATCTATTCGCATGTAAAAGATACTTGGGGGGGTAGTGAAGAAAACGCCAAATAACTTAGTATACGGAGAATTAGGAAGATATCCGATCAGTATAGATAGTTCAATAAAAGCAATCAGATATTGGTTCAAATTAATGAAGATGACTCCAGACAGGATACCTAGACAAGCATATGAAAGAAAAAAAAAAAAAACAGAAATTGACAAACCCTGGACACTGGAAATTAAACGCTGCTTGGATATGTATGGCTTCTCTGAAGTTTTTGTTGAATGAATGAAGGCGTAGGAAACGAGCAAAGATTTATCATAACACTAAAAAACAAAGAATCATAGATTGTTACAAACAGAACTGACAAAACAAAATAGCGAATAGTGAACGATTTACAACATATCATACATTCAAAACTATACACCAAACTGAAGAATACTATCGCGCAATCACAATGGCGAAGTTCAGAAAAGTATTGACAAGACTACGATTAGGAATAAGCGAACTGCATGGCAATAAAAAAAATATATAGACAATCAAGCTATAACAGCATGCCCCTTCTGCCCAACAGTAGAAATAGAAATGCACTTCTTAATGTGGTGTCCAAATTACAGGCAGTTACGAACAAAATACATTTTCAAACACTTCAGTAACAGAAACGCAATCACAATGGAAAGTCTGCTACAAAACGATAACACTGGAACCATAAGAGATATTGCAATGTACATCTTCTATGCCTTAAAAACCAGAGAAACTCACATGTAATAGTAATACTGACGATATAGGAAGAATAGAAATTCTAAACAGAAAAAAAAAATGTTGTAATCAACGTTTCAATCAAATTTTTGTTGTTGTTGTTATGATGAAATGTATGTTGCGTACTCCTGTGGACGGACCGAGGGCCCCACAATAAATGGCGCGGCGTGAAAGCGCGCGTCAAGCGTCAAGCGTCTCTATCACACACACACACACACACACACACACACACACACACACACACACACACACACACACACACACACTCACTCTCTCTCTCTCTCTCTCTCTCTCTCTCTCTCTCTCTCTCTCTCTCACACACACACACACACACACACACACACACACACACACACACACACACACACACTCGCGCACGCGCGCGCGCATGAAAAAGACGAATCGACAAAGGCCAGTTTATAGTCAGATTTACCAAAAGCTTATTTCTTTTTACAAAATGAAGACATAACTCTTTTTCTTTGAAAACAAACAAACAAACAAACAAACAAACGCAAAAGTGGGTTCAAAAACAACACGAACGGATTTAAATAGCTAGCAAATCTAAATCTTTTACTCCTTCTCCCTAGTTCCCTCCCTCTCCCCCCCACTCCCTTCTTTCCCACACGTCCCACCCCCTTTTCCCTTCTCACTTCCTCCATCTCTATCACACTGTCTCTCTTCCTTTCTCCCCCCCCCCCCCCCCCCCTCATTTTTCACCCTCCTCCATTTTCCAGTCAAAACACGGGACAAAATTTACTTTGATTCACAATGAAGTAAGAGACATACCCAGATTCACTGAAGATAACAAACCCAAAAAAAAACATGAAGGGGAACAGCTTAAGATAATGAAATACATTAAAGATAATAAAGAAAACATGAAAGCTGGACAGCTTGATAATAATCGACAAAACATGAAGACATGACTGCTCAAGAGAAATAATTCAATCAATTTAAAACAAATCTTAAATAAATGTCAGCGAACCACCCAGAGAAACGTGGACAAACGAGTCACAAGACAAACCACAACGCGTTTCGACCTCTTAGGTCTTCTTCAGGTGCAACAAACATGAAACAAATAACGAAAATGCACTTAGCTTTGATCGCTTCTGTGTTCAGCGCAAGAAAGAAGGCGTTGAATGCATTCGAATGTCAAAAGCGACCAATATGAACATGCCCGCCTGTCAATATAATTCTTAACGTGACCACTCATTGCAAAAACATTCTGATTCCTTAACATACTATACAGACGATTCATCCCACTTTCTAATATCCCACAGCAATCATTCCAGTCCGCATCTATTGGCCCACGAAATCAAACAATCCATCCCTTCGCCCATCAAATCAAACCCAGTCTACTCCATCACATTCAATCCAGTCAAATCCATCAAACCCAATCCAGTCAAATCCATCTCTTAATCTTCCACAACCACCGATCCAGCGCGACACATCCTTCAACCCTTAACAACACGCCGGCTGGCGTATTCATTTTTGTGCATTGACACTGGTACTGGCACAAAATGTAGAAAGAAAAATACCCGTGACCACAAGACACCCAAAGCTGACCGAGACAAGTTCCCCACACGGGACTGGGTTCTTCGACAACACGCGAAATTGTGATGTTCTCAATCCACTCAAATCCATCTCTTAATTTACCACAACAACCGATCCAGCCCGACCCATTCTTCAACCCTTAACAACAATCCATCCAATGTAATTCATCTCCTGATCTACACGTCACCCATTCCACTAAGACCCTCCCCATGACCCTAAACCAACAACCAGTCCTGGCCATAGGCATTCTTCAACCCACATCAGCACGCACGCATTCTAGTCCAGTCTATCCGACAGGCCACATGAAATCCGTTCCCTGGCCAAAAAAAAACAGTCCAGTTTAACCATCTTCTAGCCCACAGCAGCAGTTGGTCCCCCCCCCCCCCCCCCCCCCCCCCCCCCCCGTCCTCCGCCAATTTATCTACACCTTCTCTAACAACCACACCACCACAGTCCGTCCTCTATCCACACCAGCCCATCCATCCGATCCCACCTCAAATCCCAAAAACAACCACTGCACTTCACTCCCTCCCCTGATCCACACAGACAGCCAATACCGACTAATCCCTAATCCATTTAACAATCAGTCCAGTGCATGCCACTCTCTAACCCACACAGCAACGGATTCAATCTATCTTCAATCTATCGTCAAATCCATTACTTGGTCCATAGCAACTTTCAATCCAGTCTGATCAATCCTCTTACGTTTAACGTCTAAAACCTGTCCAGTCTAATGTAACCGTCTCGTTGTTGTTAGTACTACTACTACTACTACTACTACTACTAGTAGTACTACTGTTGTTGTTGCTTTTGTTGCTGTCGTCGTCATCATCATCACAATGGGGGCCCGGAATAGAGCGCCGGACTCGTGATCCTGGAGTTGCGGGTTCGATTCTCCGCCGGGCCGTTTCGGTACAGGGGATTTTTCCCTTGGAGTTAACATTGGCTCTGACTCCATTTCCCATACAGTCCTTCGAATGAGACTATAAACCGAGGTTTCGTATGTGAACGCACGCATGACATCCTGCACACACGTAAAATCCCATCACCAACTTTCGGAAGAGAAGGCCAGTTTGGCCGTTGATATGGATGACACGTTACACATAGCATGCACCTTCCCCGACGTTGGAGTATGGCTGCCTTAATGGCGGGATTAAAAACGGTCATATACACAAACCTCCACTCCCTGTCTGGGTAGATGGGAATTAATACTTGCCTGTCTACACAGGGAGTATCCATAGAAGTATCAGCCTGCGTACGCAGAAAGACAGAAAGATCCATCATCATCATCATCATCATCATCATCATCATCATCACCATCATCACATCATCATTATCATATATGCATACAATAGCTTTGTCTTTTTAGTCTTTTATTGACACTCAAATGGAATTAATGTAAATGAAAGGCTGGTTTGGGGATTATCTGTTTGTTGTTGTGTTTATAGATTTTTATCATGCAATGCGCTCATCCACAGGACTTGGGATTTAAGGGAGGGGGAGGGGTGCTCGCTCATAAATGAAAAACAGATGGATTTAAGTCCATGTTTACGAATCATACATGGTGAGAATGCAAAAAGCAATGGAGATTACAGTGCGGAGTGTTTTGTTTTTCTTTTTTAAGGTCGTAGCCACATGCTTGCTTTGGGGTATGACAAAGTTTGGCCATGATTGGTATATCAGCAAGTCCTTGAATACATGAGATAAAAGAAAATATGCAGGCAAGCAAAAATTAGCACGATGGTAAAGTGAAAGATTACAACTGGTACAGAGACAGTACCTAAAAAAGTATATCTGGCTTTGTCATGACTACAAATGAATCCAAAAGTCATGACATACTGTTAGAAAAATTCTAAAATGTCGTATACACATTAATCATACCCACACAGATCTACAGCAAAAAAATCTTCAGCATATGTACCGTACGAATCTTGACCAGTATAAGTAACACTACCACCATCCTCCGCAAACGCTGCAATTACTATGTCAGTTGTAGAAACGCTTACCGATGAGTGACAACGTAACTACGAAGCTACAATGTAGCTATTTTGTGAATGCAAGCCGTTAAAAGTCACACAATTCGTCAAACCTATGCATCCATTTCAATGACAGTTAACAAATCCATGATCACTGTGCGATTAAAAGTCGCAGACGAATGTATTCTCTCACAACTAACAGAACAAACAGAAATTCAGACACCTGTAAGCACTGTCCCGTATCATTTGTGTTATAAAGGGATCCTTTTTGTCTGGTTCTTTTAATATTTTTTTTTTCCAAAGTTTCAGACTGTAGCCCATTTTTTTTTATTAACCCTCCCTTGATCCAAGGGTTTCCAACACACTACAGATCTGTCTCAAACCTGTCTTTTCTGTCCAAAATAAGCGAAAAAAAAAAAAACCATTCTTTCACAGTTGCTAGCCCATCAGTCAGTCAGGAGATCAGGACATTGTGTTAAGACAGCTCTGCTGAGAATTAGCTCTGATTTATTGATTTCCTTGGACGATGATTAAAATATTCGTTCTGGCTCTGCTCGCCGTTTCAGCCTCCTTTGATGCTATTGACTGACTGACTGTCTGACTGGTAGTGCTCAGGCGGATCGTATCCGCGTAAA
>JADBJO010014718.1:45000-46497 GCA_016801955.1 Conus betulinus
TAAGGCAAAAGATGTCCAGAAACTGAAAATAGCGACTAATTCCGAAACCACACTGTGAAGATCTGTACAAGATGTGCTGTAAAGATCTGTACAAGATATATCTGTTTCTATCCCTAATCGATGCCGACCATTCTTGAACATTCATGTCAGCTAGCCTCTGTGTATTTTCTCAATGTGCTCTAAAAGTTGCAGACCCCGTATTTTGTTGAGTACAATGACACTGGCTGAATTTTGAAATCAAATATTTTAAAGAAGACTTCCCGAGACATTTCTTTGCAATTGTTAAACGCACGGCACAGAAGATAAAGAGCTTTCTTTGTGTCAAGGTCAAGTGACCTAGGGGTTAGGAAGGAGACGGAGTAAGTGGCGGAGAAAGGCACACAGTCGACACCCCAAAACTCCCGACAGAAAACTAAAGAAGAAAAGAGGACAGACGAGGAGCAAGTTCTGAGAAGGTGGGGAATTAGAGAAGAAGGATAGATACCTATCAGAAACTATCTATTTAAGGGGACAAAGTAACCCCAATACACCTTTCCCCAGAACCCGGGTCACCCGCCTATTGTTTGCCCTAAATCCCACTAATCGCTATGTGCCTCCAAGTAAAGAAGAAAAAAGCGAGGAACACACCTACACATTAATTCACAGGACAACAACACAATTCAATCCCTTTCACACTAATGCCTTCCATACTCCACTCATTCAAAATAGTCATTCCATTCATACTGTCTTGGCTGGCACACAGCTGCTTCCACGCCTTCCACACCACAGCTTAAAGTCACTCAGCTCATCTGTCACGGGAGCCCAGGACCCACGTCTCGCAGTAGATGCCTTGGAGGACTGCTCCCCGGTGCCTGAGTCCGTCAGCTGCGTCGCGGTTCAGGTAGTAGATGCCTTGGAGGACTGCTCCCCGGTGCCTGAGTCCGACACAGTTGCGTAGCCGGTTCAGGTCCCCGCTGCTGGCTGGCCCAGCTGCCCAGTCGCCACGGTAACCGAGCCAGCCTCCCAGCGACCTGCCTTGGTAGAAGGCGCTGGAATGCGCCAAAACCAAACCACCAAAAAAAAAAAAAAAAAAAAAAAACCGCCCTGCGGCGAAGATCAGTGTCTTTCAGAGAATTCTCCACATAAAACCTAAATGTGTTGGTGCAGTGAAGAAGAAAGACATGAAAACAGTGTGTGCGAACCATTTATATTATCACTTAAATTTCTCTCTATGTTTAAAATATAATTTGAAATCTACATTTAATTTTTAGAAAAAGATTTCCCCCCAGTTTTGTTTTCTATGTGTGAAAATAGAAAATTAACTCCCTTTATTTTCCCACAAAAAAAAAAAATTAAAAAAGAGCCTCGTTCATCCTTTCATACGTCCATCCATAAAAAAAAAAATATATATATAAATATCAAACATTAGGACAGACAGGACGAACAGGAACAGACAATACGAAAGGAGCGGGCCAACGCGGGGCGTCGCGATGGGAGGTCCCTGTTTCCGACTTAATA
>JADBJO010014719.1:7500-17500 GCA_016801955.1 Conus betulinus
AGTGAGTGTAGTCAAGCGTGAGCATTATACAGAACATTTTAGAATGTAAAGCATAGATGGGCATTGTAGCGGTGCAATGTCGCTTTGATGAGGTACTGCTAGGTGGACGGCTCCCTACATATCAGTCATTAGAGTGTTTGCCACTGAGACTGTGTAATGCTCTGAACTGACTGCTCGTCCGGGAAGGCTCCAAGCTTTCAGCCACTTCGGAGGGTCAGCAGGTAGGGAGTCCGGGAAAGGCACCGAGGTTGTGGCCACGTCCTGCAGGTCAGTGGACGGTGAAGCGACCCGGCACTGGAACTGGCTGCAGCCCGCGCTCTGGGTAGTTGTGGTAGCGGGAGGCCTCTCGTCGTCTCTGGCACCGGGACAGATGCGTAGAGGCCAGGCGTCCGCAAAGGGGGTAGAATCGAGGCCTGTAGACACGGTATGGTTGGCTGTCGTCTGTACTGGCAGCAGTCTGCTTGAGGTGTTGATCCTTCGGGGGTCGGAAATCTGTCGCTTCTGTCTCGCTCTGTCGTCTGCTGGCGAGTGAGTCATTCTAAAGCGAGGGCGCACTTCCGGTTCCGACTGTAAACCGAGTGCTTATGCGCTCTGCATCCGTGCGTCACTACACAGGGGAAAACTCTCCTGTTCCAATGCGTCCCTCTTCCTCTTTCTTTGTCCTCCTCCTCCTCTCTTGTTTACTGCCCCCTTCCCCTACTTTCCCGTGCTTAGTTTCCTTCTCCTCCCCTATTTCTCAGTGCATCCTTCATTCCCCAATCTCCACCCCCACCTCACCACCACCCCTCCCTGCACTCTTTTTTTTTCCCCATTCCCTTTCTTCAATCATTTAGTTAATTGAAGGCTGAGTGGATGAATTAGCAATATAGCTACTATTGTGGACGTTTTACCTTCTGTCCCTTCTCCCTTCTTCCAGCTCCCCCCCCCCCCCCCCCCAACACGCCTTTACGTCGCTTCCGCCCCTCTGCCGGCCCATTCCCCCCACCCCCCACCTCCGTTTGGACATCTGGAATAGTATCTAGAACCCTTTACGTACTCCCTTACGTCACAGCCCTTCCCCCACCCCCACCTCCTTTATTCCTATATCTTCCACCCCTACCTCCCTCTCCCTTCTCTGGTTCCCGTGTTATCCATATTCTACGGCACTATCACGACGCCCTCCGTTCACACTATCTCTGTGAATCAGTCCCTGCCTCCCTCTTCTTTCTCTGGTTCCCGTGTTATCCATATTCTACGGCACTATCACCACGCCCTCCGTTCACACTAGCTCTGTGAATTAATCGCTGCCTCCTCCTTCCCTCTTTTGTCTCCCAAGCCCACCTATACACACCCAGCCACAAGACAACCTTCTACGCTCCACCCTGACTCTCTCACACACACACACACACACGCACACACACACACCTCACCCCCCCCCCCCCCACCCCCACCCCTCCAACCATTTTTTTTTCTTCTTCTTTCTTTACCTCCATAAACGCTGTTCTCCTTTCTTCAGGAAGAAAAATGCCAAAGCCCCCCACCCCCTCCCAACATCCCGTTTCCGTTTTAAGTATTCATCCCCATTTTTGTTGACCCTCCTCCCCAATCCTTTCACCATTCCCCTCCCCCTTCTCCACTCTCCCGTCCCTCTACTTTGACCCCTTCCCCCCCCCCCCCTCCCCCCCGCCTTCATCTTACCACCCTTCCTTTTAACCCCCCCCTCCCCCACTTCGACCCCCTCCCCCTTCGTCCCCCCCCCCCCCCCCACTTGCCTCTAGTTACTGCCTTAAGCGTCCTCCACCATGCCCCCCACCTCTTCCCCTTCGCTGTGCGTCCCTACCCCCAGTCAGTTCCCCTCATTCCCCAACCTTCCTCCATCATCTGCCCCCCACCCCCCACCCCACCTCTTCCCCTTCGCTGTGCGTCCCTACCCCCAGTCAGTTCCCCTCATTCCCCAACCTTCCTCCATCATCTGCCTCACCCGCAACTCTCCTTCCCCTTCTTTAGGCGCTGTTTATATATGTTGTGTCTTGCTCGGGTGGATAGCTCTGGTGAAGCATGCAACCAATGCAAAAGCAGCCAACGTGATTTTGTTGCAAGCCGTTTTTATTCTGGATTCATTCTGTCTGCGGACATTGTGAGTGGGTGTGTCACTCTGTGTGTGTGTGTGTGTGTGTGTGTGTGTGTGTGTGTGTGTCAATCGAACTGACCCCGACAAAATGAAGAAAAACAAACAATACCACACCCCGCTCGTCGTTAAACTAATTTGGCTAATTTGTTGGAAATCAAACGCCTAAGGAAAGAATTTTTTACATCGGCAGGGACAAGAAACTCCTACATCAATGGCCACGAAAAAGGGAGACCAGGGAAACTGCCGCTGGTGAAAGGAGAGAGTTATCTTTTTTTTTCTTTTTTTTTTTTTTTTTTTTTTTTGCTGCTGTCCCAACTTCTGCGCCACCTCAGAGGCAGTGCACCCACGCCGCTCATTCCGACACCCCGTTCACAGCCACAGCCCGGCTGGTCCCGCCGCAGCCCCGGCACCGTCAATCCACAGGGAGCAGTCAATGTCAAGTCGTCAAGAGGCAACCCACCGGAGGAGACACTGCACTGCTGCCGAGTCACTTCGGTGGTGTTCAGTGGCGCCTGTTCTTATCTAACATATGCAGGACACCACCTACTAAGCCCCCTACTGACGACAATAATTGCTTAGTCGCGGAGCCGGCGTGAGTGAGCTCTCCCCCGGAGGGCGCCACCACGTCGTCTGTCCAACGACAGCCCCCATGGGCTCGCCGATACTGGTGACCCCGACGGAACCAAACCAAAGCCAGATGTGGAGAGGACATCGAAACTTAGGTCACCATGACAGCAGGGCATGAAGGGCCACAGAATTTGAGAATTTTTTTTTTAATGCTGATCGATGAGAATGAGGATGATTAAGATGATGCTACGGATTTTCATTTCGGTCTGAGACTACATGACAGGGCTGTACTCTACGCTTCCTTTCATAATATATCCCGGCGTCAACCAGGCCCGAGAGATACAGGCACCTGCAGTGTTGGTCAGGAAATTTGAGCAACACTCTCAGAAACGCATCCATTAAGTGGATGAAACTCGACTGTGTGGTCCCAGTCTTCCCACTGAGAGTCCGCAGCAAACTCAACTCTGGGTAGGAGCCGGGTCGGGGCAGAAAAAACTCACATGACTCTGATGGGATTCGAACTCACGACCTCCCAGCCGGGTCCGTGCTGTTCCAGCGTAGCGCTCCTCTCCTGTCCCATTCAGTGCACTGTCGTGGTCCTGACTGCCTGCTTGTGGAGAATGTAGCGTCTTGTTCTGTGTGTACATCCCACTTTCTTTTTTTTCTGTAGGCTGTTGGTTCTTCTTTATCGACGTTCTTCTTTTTATGAGGGTTTAGTCCTTCCGTAGGAATTGTGTTTCTTGACAAAACGGATGTGTCTTCCTTATGATTTTTTTTAATCTTCGTTTTTCAGGTTCAGTGCCCAATATTGTGAAAGACAGTCGCTTTTCTATCATTGTATTCTCCTTTCCAGTAGTAATTCAGACGTGTACTGTCTTCGTTTCGTGTCATCCACATGGCTGTTCTGGTGTCCCATGTCTTACCATCTTTGGGAGAAGGACCCAGAACAGGGGAACAGGGGAGACCAGAGGGAATGCTTCTGGACAGACGTCAAAGGATGACTTGCTGATGCAGCACGCCTGAATCCCCAGGCACTGGCAACATGGACGCATGTTTTCAGATCCTTTGGGCTGAGCTGCAAAACTTGAGACGAAGCCTTTGATCCTGTTCCTGAACTATTTCCTTGTGCGCACCTGGTAACTGCTTGTCTGAGAATCCCTCGTTCCATAACATGTCAGACACGGTCATGGGTGCCCGTTTTGTGGACCTCTTCTGTCACACAGTTCAGTGTCTGCCACTGGTGGTAGTTGTCTCCCTTCATAGGCTTTAAAGTCTCCTTCTTGCTGAGGGATTTCTGTCCTCTTCGTTCGTAGGGCTTTTTGTGTTCTTTCATAAGGTTTAGT
This sequence comes from Conus betulinus, assembly GCA_016801955.1. Classification (NCBI taxonomy): domain Eukaryota; kingdom Metazoa; phylum Mollusca; class Gastropoda; order Neogastropoda; family Conidae; genus Conus; species Conus betulinus. The sequence continues at coordinate 11,521 of JADBJO010014719.1, forward strand.
GTCCTTTTTTCATAGCGTTCAGTGTCCTTTTCTTTCATCAAATTTAGTGTCGGTTTCGTTCGTAGGAATCCTTGTACTTTTTTTGTAAAGTTTGTTGTTTTCGTGGAATTTAGTGTTTATGATTGGGTTTGGTGTCATTCCATAGTTTACTGTCTTGGCATAAGTTTGTGTGGTTTTATAGGGTTAATGTTCGATGGTTCAATTTCTTCCTCTTTCACATAGCGTTGAGTCCTTTTGGATGGGGATAGTGCCCTTCTTTGGTAGAGTTGTGTTCCTATTTTCATGCGTTTTTGATCTCCTTCAACAGGGTTTAGTATCTTTTTCATTTGAGTTTAATGTCCTCTACTCTAAGCATTTGGTGTACGTTTTTTTTCAAAACCGTTGTGTTCTTTCAGATGATATAGTGTCTTCTTTTTTCTTAACCGGATTTCTATTGTCGTAGGGTCTTCTATTTTTATTTTGTGATTTTTCCCTTCAGCTTTATTGTCTTTCAAATTTTTTACTGTCGTCTTTCGCTGTTTCATGCCTCTTTTTTTCATGGCTTAGTGTGTTGTTTCTCACGGGATCTAGTGTCCCTGCCTCCTGATTACCGGCTTGATTTTAGTCGGGATTCAATCACAAGTTGAGGTTGTGTTTTGGTCTTTCAGTATTGTAGAGAATGACCTGGTTTCAGTCAAGATTCAATCACAACACGAGGATGTGTTTGTTCTTTCAGAATGATAGAGAATGACCTGGTTTCAGTAATGATTCAATCACACAACATGAAGCGTGCTTGTTCTTTCAAAATTATAGAGGATGACCACTGTCCAAAAACCAGTGCCAGGCCACAAGGCGACCATTCACACCGTCATTGGGGACTCCGTAGCCGACAGGACAAGTGCCACACGACTTCAGCTGGTGAAGTAGACGACTGTGGAACACCATCTTCATTTGAACCTTGAAAGAATCGCAGGTACGGTAAATGTAATGTCAGTGTTACCAACAGAGCAGCAAGACTGTACAGAGAGAAAGGTTTTAAAATGGATTATTTTCCTCTCAGTTCGTTGATTGTCATCTTTCTCTTCGGGAAGCTGGTACATTGAGTGAAATTTTTTAAAAAAACACAGAAAGAAACAGTTTCATTTTAAATTGTATAATCTCCAATAAAATTTTCGCTTAAAAGCTTCTTCAGTAATGGCAACTGTTTAGAGAAACACAATATATATATATATATATATATATATATAATATATATATATATATATATATATATATATATATATAGGTACATTAAACAAGAAAACAGTTCAAGAAACCCTTTTTCTGTACAAATCAAACAAACCCTTTTTCTCGTGCATTCACATACCCACGTTCACACTAACTCTCTTGCCCACATGTATCAGGATTTCCGTTCATCTTCATCTTCCACCTCACGTAAACACCGGCGTATGCCTTCTCTCATTCCCACTCATCGCCCTCCTCACTCTCTCTCTCCCTCGCTCCAACCCTATCATCTCCACCAACGCATCGAGCTGCTCACCACCCTCACTTTCTCCCATATATCCAACAAACACACGCTCATGTTAACTTTAAAAATGTGTACATCAGAATCTCCCTCCACTCTTGCAACCCACCAATGCACTCTCCGATGTCCCCAGAGGCACAGTACAACAGAATCGAAATATATCTTCCAAACCACAGGTAAACAATAATAATAAGCCTAATGTGTATGGAACAGAATGCCTCCGAGGGGGACATCGGAAAAAAGCAGAAGCACTTCATGTAGTGAAGTAATGGGGAGATCGAATATTACAGTTGTGCTGGTAAGTGGCACGAACACTTCTTCGACAGTGTAGACTATTCATTTCAACAGCCGCAGAACGGAAAAGTAAAACTGTCATATATAATCATTCCCAGGTCCCAAAAATATTTCAAGAAAGATTTGCATGCACATGCACACGTGCGTCTATCTAGAAAGGATATGTGCCAGTGCACACGCACAATACCCGACACAGTTCCACAATAGAGAAAATCATTTCTTGCTCAGAATCGTCAGCTGTTAAAACTACCACCCCCCCACTCTCTCGCCTTGCAGCAAAACATCCAACCACAACCACCCCACACCACCTCACTTTTGATTAAATTGGGGGGCTAAATTGATGGACCAGATGTTTGCATTCCAACGCTAATAGAACTACTGATTTTGTCATCGACAGGGGCAAGAACTGCTACATCAACGGCCGCCGAAAAATGGAGACCAGTGAACGTGCACTCGAAGAATACGCCTGTCTCAAGGAGCGTGGTGGTGTTCCTCCTTTTCCTTTTCTCTTCTCTGTCTTCTTTTTTTCTCGTACGCTGTTTCAGTAATAAGTCTCTTCCCCCAACATTTCAAACGTTTTGTCGTGAACATACCACGACGACTCTGTTCTACAGAAGGTTTCGGTGTGTTCTTTTTCCTGGGGTCATAGGGTTTTGAGTCATCTTTCTCAGGATCCAGTGTCTTTTTCATTCCTCAGGTATTAGAAGAATTATTCTTTGATCCTTTTTCTGAAATATTTCCCTGTGAGCACCTGATACCTTCTGAGTTGAGTACCTCTTCTTCCACAAAATGATTTAACATGGTAATTTTAATCAATATGCGAGTTCTTTTCTTATTGTTATATGATCTCCTTTCATAGGGTTCAGTGTCCTACTCTCATAGGATTTATCATCTTTTTCAGGGATCAGTCTTCTCCTTTTGTCAGGGTTTGCGATCTTTCTAAGGCTTTAATGTCGTTTTTTTTTTTAAAATAGGCTTTACTGTCTTTTAATATAATTAAGTTTTTCTTCCTTCAAATGCTTACATGTCCTTCTATAGGCTTTAGTGTCATTTTGTTATCACAGAACTCAGTGTGCTTTCATTAGCTTTGTCTTTCTTTCCTTGGGTTTAGTGTCTTCCTGTCACAGGCCTCTGTGTCCTTCTTCCATAGATTTAGTTTTCATTGTTTTATAGGATTCCTTGGGTTTTTTTTTTTTCACAGAGTTTAGTTTCCCCTTCTTTGATTGGGTTTGTGTCCCCTTTATTGAGTTATCTTTCCTGTTGTTATGTAATGGTTAGTGTCTTTTTTTCTTTTACGCGTCTAGTATCTTATTCTTTCACAGGTCTAGTTTATTCTTTCACATCTATAGTGTCTTTTTCTTTCGCAGGTTTTAGTGTCATGATTTGTCAAGGATGGAATGTCACATTTTCCAAGGAGAGGGTTTTAATATCTGATTTCGCGAAATGTAAGTCTTTAGCCCTGGAGTTTAGTGTGTGATTTGAAACGATACCTGTGCCCTTTCAAATAAGTAAGCATTCATTTTCTTCTGCAGAGCTAAGAGTCCTCCTCCTTCTTCACGTCGTACAGTGTCTTCTGTTGGTGGGGTTTACCGTCTGACTTGCCAAGGTTTTAGGATCCCTTTCCATAGTGTTGTAACCTCTCATTTCATTGGGTGTGGCGGATTTCACATCCTCCTTCGACGTGATTCAGTTTCCTCCTTTTCCAGCCATTTTATTGTCCTCCCTTTGAACAGGCCTTGGTTTCTTTCTTTCAACAGGTTTGTCCTCCTTAGCTGAAATAAGTGTCCTTCATATTCATCGTTTTGCGTCCTTTTTCAAGATCGTTTTTTTTCCTGCTCCATGTTTTTGTCGTGTAGTTTAGCATTCACACTACAGAAAATACATGGAGAGGCAGTTAATACAGCGCCTTGGCACCTTGAGCCCACATGGGCTCAATGTCAGGGAATGGTACCCCTCGCCCCAAATCATCAGCCCTCCTCTCCTCTCTTTTCTATCCCCCCTCCCCCTTTCCCCCCTCCCTTTCTTCCCCCCCCCCCTTCCCCCCCCCTTTTTTCCCCTCCCCTTTCTTTTGTCTCTTCTTTGCTGTCCATGAACACTCCCCATTTCTATTGTGAACCATGATCACCCCTACATTCAGTATTGCCCACCACTCCCACCTCTGCCCTTTTCCACCCCTTCAAACCATGAACTGCGCTCAGTGACCCAAGTCAACCACCAAACATCTTCCCACTGCTGTCATTCCCTGTTGAAGTGTCTACGACACGAAACGTCGGTCATCCCCTCTCCAGGTACTCTTTTGACCATCTTTTTCCTTTACCTACTTTAGCATTCGTTGTAATAGGGTTTATTTAAAAGATTGTTCTCTTGTATTACTGAATAGCGTTGTGATAGAGGTCGCCTCGGTTTGTATTTGGACTTTGCTGTCCGAATTGGTGTACTGAGTTTTTTTTTTTTTTTTTTTTAAGTAAAAAAAATAAACTCATGAATAGAAAGACTTCAAATCTTCAGCAAAAATCTATGGACAGCTGAACTTAGGTTTGCAGTTGTTCTGTTTGGTGGATGTGAAAATATTTTTATGACTCAACACTCGCACCCAACTGGACGTCGCACCACACCTGATTTTACCTGGAAAACACACCTAGGTCAGTGAAATAGGTGATAGACAGGCCATACAACACCCACCAACTTTATAGCACCTACCTTTTTGGTGGCAAGTGGTCAGGTTCACCATCTGAAAAGAATTGATGGGTATTGTGAGGTGTTAGCAGTTTATACAGGTAGATAAAAAAATACATGTAAAATGTTTGTGACGCTTTTAAGTCACAAAATATTTGCGTAGCAGAAAAAAAAAATTGACAGCTCAAAATCATTCCATATTTACTGAAAAAGTATTGGAGTGCATGCTTTTTGATCTGCATGAGTTAGGTTGTGTTTGTGAGGAAAAAAAACAACACCTACGACTGATAATATTTCTAACTATGTGCAGGTGTTAGTAGGAAGGAAGAGAGACAGGCATCACAACACACAAACACACACTCCAATACTTTGTTTGTACTCACCATATGGTTTCCAGAAATAATGAATGATATAATCCAGGTGTGGCCACACACAAAGAATTCAGTGACTTGAAATGTTCTTGCTTTTTAGCACTCTTGTCACACACACACACTGAGCACTGACGTGAATTTTCTTTTTCTTTCCCTGCTTCACTTTCTTAGGAGACTGGGCACTGGGTCTGTCTGACCTGTGGATTGCCTGCTGTTCTGTTGCTATGGAGACTGGGCACTGGGTCTGTCTGACCTGTGGATTGCCGTTGTTCTGTTGCTATGGAGACTGGGGCACTGGGTCTGTCTGACCTGTGGATTGCCGCTGTTCTGTTGCTATGGAGACTGGGCACTGGGTCTGTCTGACCTGTGGGATTGCCGCTGTTCTGTGGATTTGCTATGGAGAGACTGGGCACTGGTCTGTCTGACCTGTGGATTGCCGCTGTTCTGTTGCTATGGAGACTGGGCACTGGGTCTGTCTGACCTGTGGATTGCCGCTGTTCTGTTGCTATGGAGACTGACTGGGCACTGGGTCTGTCTGACCTGTGGATTGCCGCTGTTCTGTTGCTATGGAGACTGGGCACTGGGTCTGTCTGACCTGTGGATTGCCGCTGTTCTGTTGCTATGGAGATTGGGGCACAGGGTCTGTCTGACCTGTGGATTGCCGCTGTTCTGTTGCTATGGAGACTGGGCACTGGGTCTGTCTGACCTGTGGATTGCCGCTGTTCTGTTGCTATGGAGACTGGGCACTGGGTCTGTCTGACCTGTGGATTGCCGCTGTTCTGTTGCTATGGAGACTGGGCACTGGGTCTGTCTTGACCTGTGGGTTCCCGCTGTTCTGTTGCTATGGAGACTGGGCACTGGGTCTGTCTTGACCTGTGGGTTCCCGCTGTTCTGTTGCTATGGAGACTGGGCACTGGGTCTGTCTGACCTGTGGATTGCCGCTGTTCTGTTGCTATGGAGACTGGGCACTGGGTCTGTCTGACCTGTGGATTGCCGCTGTTCTGTTGCTATGGAGACTGGGCACTGGGGTCTGTCTGACCCCGTGGATTGCCGTTGTTCTGTTGCTATGGAGACTGGGCTCTGTTCTGTTGGGTCTGCCTGGTTCTGTGGTCTGACTTGAGGCAGGATGACTGCC
>JADBJO010014719.1:22500-25000 GCA_016801955.1 Conus betulinus
GTAAATACACAATATATAACGCTTAATCATACCAGTTCCAAACATCTCAATATGGATCGAAAACATATGAAAGACAGAGTTCAACACTAATTTTATTTCGCAGATCAGTTTACCTCCTCAGTAACTCACAGCTGTGTGCATCCATTCTCTAACCTCTCATGGGTAATCTGATTTTTCAACAACCAGTCTGGAATGAAATGAAATCCTATGAGAATTGTTCCACGGAAGGAGAGAAATCAGAAAATACAATAGAGGACATCAAGGGTTAGGGAGTGGAGAGAGGAGTGGGGGGGAAGGGAGGGGAGGGAGGGAGGAAGGGAAGGATAGGCATGTTCTTCGTCAAAGCTCCAAGGACACTGAGGTCTGGGGTCAACAGCGATGCCTCGCCTGGAGGTCATCATCACTCAGGGCCTCCACAACGGCTGGTGACGTCATGGCACAGAGGAGATGACGTCATAAATCTTCCCCTTTCTGTGCGTCGTTTTATGCACGTGTGTGTGTGTGTGTCAACTCAAATCAAGTCGTTTTTTTTTTTTTACCCACCTTGCCAAAAGGACAATCTATCAAATTCATTCTCTCAGAGCCCTCTCTTCCTCCCGGTGAGCGCTCTCGATCTCCAGGCACACACAAGACAAACAAGCAGAAACCTCACAACTGGGGCTATCACACAGCCCACTCTTCTCCTCGTGTGGTCCTTGCTCCACTGATGGTCTCTCTTCTCAGACACAAACAAAACAACAGACACAAGGTATACACACCAAGCATACAGAAATTCACTGAGATCACGACAGACAGACAGACGAGACAGGTACGCGAGCGGCAGAGACAGGATGACAAGACCCAGTGGATAAGGGCTTACAGTGTGTTTGAGTATGTGATTGCTGTGCCGCTTGCGTATAATTGTGTGTTGCACGTGTGTGTGTGTTTGTGGTGCGCGCGCATGCGCACGCGCACAGGCACGAGCGCGTTGTAATATCTATCCCACCTCATGTATTTCAGACTCCTCCTCCCCCACACCCCTTCAAAAGAAAAAGGTGGGGGGGGGGGGGGGAGGGCGCAGGCTTTTTTGGGCGCGAGAGCGCAAGTCTAACACAAAGTATACAAATATGAAATCGGCGTCGACCAGGTCCTCAACAGCAATAAAGTAAATGTACAGATATATTACAAATAACGCCCAGAACAGAGCGGCACACAAAGGTAAAGTCACTGGAGATGCAGTGATTCATGGTACAGATAACAATAAGTTTTGACAAGGAGCCGCACACTTTTCGGCTCCTCATCACCTGCTTCTGTCAGTGCTCATGGTACAGCAAACAAATAAGTTTTGGCCTCAGCAAGTCCCCCGTCTCCTCCCTCTATCCTCCCCCTCTCAAAAAATCGGCTCGTCCTCTTCTGTCTCTCTCACTATCTCTCCTCTCTAAAAGCTCTACACTCAAGACTCCGTGTGAACAAAGGGAATCTCTCTAGGGCTCTCCTCTCTCATCGGTCTCAACAAGAGTCGCTGATCATCCCTCATCCTGCAAATCATCTCCTCCATCCCTCCGTCTCCTCGCTCTCTCTGCTCTCTCGCTTCGCTCACACGACTCACACCACGACACACTGCACAAACACAGAGAGAGAGAGATAGAGGAGAGAGAGAGAAGAGAGGATAGAGAGAGAGAGAGAATATATAGACAACTCTTTCCCCTGATAAAAGTCGCACACCACATTTAACCCTAATTGCATCCTGCCTATCATTCTCTCCCTGACCGCTGCTTGCTTTTCGAAACCTCGAATTCAAGTTCCTGAGCTACAACAAAGTTTTGAGAACCACGGGGGGGGGGAGGGGGGGGGGGGGGGGGGGCACTGGGGGGGGGGAAGTTGCAGGGGGGGGGACAAGGGCTGGGAGAGTGAAACACGTTGACAGATTGATTGACTCGTGTTCAGAATCATCTCTGCTGGAAGCATCGCCGATTTTTCAGAGACTGCTTCTTCTTTTACTACTACTACTACTTCTACTACTACTACTACTATACTGAACTACTGCGCTGCTGCAACTGCTGCTGCTGCTGGCTACTGCTGCTGCTGCTGCTGCTACTACTACTACTTCTTCTACTGCTATTACTACTACTACTGCTACTACTACTACTACTGCTGCTGCTGCTGCTGCTGCTGCCACAACAACTACTACTACTACTGTTGCTGCTGCTGCTACATCTACTACTTCTACTACTACTACTACTACTACTAATACTACTACTACTTTTACAACCACTATTACTACCACGACTTGACCTATATCGCTCTGTATTTGCCCAGAGCTCGGAACACATATCATAAACCCATGGGAAAAAACAGCAGCACGCAGTGTGTGCCCCAAATCCAATCCAAATCATGGAAGCACACAGCTGGCTCACGGTGGCAATAACAGTTTTTGACAACCGTGCCCCAGGCTAAATAACGGTCACTCGGTGTTGAAATCCATCAGAGTGCCCTCCCCCCCCCCCCCCCCCCCCCCCCC
>JADBJO010014719.1:35000-37316 GCA_016801955.1 Conus betulinus
TAGTCACAAGTAACCCCAAAGTTATCAGAGGCCATAATGCAGAGCTTCAGGCATCATTTGGCTTTGTTTTAACTGCAGTCCTTTTAAAGGCATTCAGAGCTCCAAGGAAGCCGTGATTTGAAATTAATAACATAGTATTTGGTTAAAAGGATCATCTATTTCTTTTCTAAAGCTTTTATCTAGTTTAATGAAATAAACAACGCAGAAAAAAATGCAGAACGTAACGTTCAAAATGGGTTTTTTCTTTCATTACGCTCGTTTTAAGGCACATAAGGCCTAAATATAATCATGTTCAAAATGTGAAACATAACACATTTATATAAATCATATCTTTTGTTTTGGATGGCTTCTTAAAAAATAAAAAAAAAAGACAAACGAATGCATGTTCGAAAACAAAAAACACACACACACACACACACACACACACACACACACACACACACACACACACACACACACACACACACACACACACACACACACACACACACACACACACACACACACACACACACACTCACATAAACACACATCAGGCTGTATCAATAATTACTGATCACTGAAAAAACAACCGCCATCAACTTCTAATGAAGTGGGTATAAACTGATCACGGTAGACTTAACTGAGCTACTGGCCCAACTTAGCCCGTCAGGTGGAGTTCATCTTACCCATTTTGACCATGGTCACTAGACATCCTCTTCCATGACAGCACATCAAAATGTTACTCTGATTTTTTGCTTCAAGGGCGTTTATAATATGTTAGAATTCGTCGAAACAGAAAGCAGACAATTCCTGTTTTTTTTAGCAATGTTTTTGATTTAACAGAACGATAGAGGTAAAGAATTAGTACAAAATGTTTCTAATGCTTACTGTTGGTATCCTCCTCCGCGGCCAGCCATGGCTTTTCTAGCAGAGGAAGGTATGCATGCTGACAATGTAGCACACAAAAGATCTGAACTTCTCTCATCATAGTTTTCTCAAATGAGCACCAGCCCAATTTATCTACTGGCCCGCATGAAACCAATCTTCCCTCACAGAGTAACAAACGAAAGTAACTGACCTTTCAACTATATAGGTCCCACATTTCTGGACAAGACGCTTTACTTCTAACTGAAGGCTAAAAACATCTTTCATTGGAGAATTGTTTATTGCAGCCTAGTTGGTTGTACTTTTTGTTTTTACAGGGGGTCCATTTCTGCTTACTTTTAAAAGAGTGAGTAGAGCTCTCTGCATTAATCATTTTTACTTACTCTTTCATAGAAGGGAAAACTGTGTAGGGCCCTTTTAAATGAGTCACAATTGGCCGTTTGTGAATCATCATCATCATCATCATCACCATCATCATCATCATCATCATCACAAGTAACAAGATGCTTTGCCATCTATGATCTTATGATTCAGCCAGCACCACACACACACACACACACACACACACACACACACACACACACACACACACACACACACACACACGCACACACGTGGAACACGTAAACGCGCATGCGCGGGCATACACAAACAAACTCAAACACGCACACACACACTTCTACAGCGAGATTGTGTAACTTGGAGGGTTTGTGGGGAGATGTCTCAAGGGTACTATTCATTGTCTAGGAGAAAGAGTATCGTCCTACGAGAAGATGTTAAAAGTGGGTGGGGTATGTAAGTGATAGCTGACACGCGGGTATCCTAGGGAAGAGGAGAGAGAGAGAGAGAGAGAGAGAGAGAGAGAGAGAGAGAGAGAGAGAGAGAGAGAGAATTATGAGAGAGAGAGAAATGAGAGAGAGAGAGGGAGAAAGGGAGAGAGAGAGAGATAGAATGAGAGAGACAGAATGGAAGGGAGAGGGAGTAACTGTTGCGTGATTATGGACAAATGAATCACACATATATTTGAACATAAATGCAGTTGTTTCAGGGTCCACACACGCACACACAACACTCACACACACACAACACACACACACACACACCCACACACACACACCCACACACACACCCACACACACACACACACACACCTCGTCGCGCTCTCTCCACATACACGCACACATGCGTGAACGTCCAGAGAGAGAGAGAGAGAGGAGAGAGAGAGAATGTGAATGCGAATGCGAATGTTTTATTCAGTTTAAGGCCACTGCCCCATACTGAAGGGGTATTCATACATGCATCATCATACAACATTCCTAATACATACCCACAACGAACGAAATCATGAAAAAATGTAGATATATTACAAAACGCAGAGTACATTAAGCCATTACTGTACGAATTCTCTTATTTGCTTCGTAGGGGCAGTGTAATATTATTCTGTGTGTT
>JADBJO010014720.1:0-10000 GCA_016801955.1 Conus betulinus
GGTAAATGTCACTGAATCTTCTATTTTAATCTAACATATTTTTCTTCCATTTCAAAGGTATTTGGTTCAGTTCAATTGGGTGGTGGTTATGTTTTTTGCAGGAACCCCTACAAGTGCTCCCTGGAGGTTACTGACACATCAGACGCTATGTACTACCAGTCTACTGCCAGGTTTTCGTCTTCTTTGGAGGCTACTGTTACTGCAGGCACTTCACGCCGATCTACAGCAAGGTCAGCTTGTTCCTCGGAGGCTACTGTTACTGCACACACTTCACGCCGATCTACTGCAAGGTCAGCTTGTTCCTCGGAGGCTACTGTTACTGCGGGCACTTCACGCCGATCTACAGCAAGGTCAGCTTGTTCCATGGAGGCTACTGTTACTGCAGGCACTTCACGCCGATCTACTGCAAGGTCATCTTGTTCCTCGGAGGCTACTGTTACTGCAGGCACTTCACGCCGATCTACTGCAAGGTCATCTTGTTCCTTGGACGCTACTGTTACTGCAGGCACTTCACGCCGATCTACTGCAAGGTCATCTTGTTCCTCGGAGGCTACTGTTACTGCAGGCACTTCACGCCGATCTACTGCAAGGTCAACTTGTTCCTTGGAGGCTACTGTTACTGCAGGCACTTCACGCCGATCTACTGCAAGGTCATCTTGTTCCTGGAGGCTACTGTTACTGCAGGCACTTCACGCCGATCTACTGCAAGGTCAACTTGTTCCTTGGAGGCTACTGTTACTGCAGGCACTTCACGCCGATTTACTGCAGGTCTGCTTGTTCCTTGGAGGCTACTGTTACTGCAGCACTTCACACCAGCTTGGTGCAAAATCTGCTTCTTCTTCGGAGGCTACTGTTACTGCAGGCATTGCACACCAGCTTGGTGCAAAATCTGCTTCTTCTTTGGAGGCTACTGTTACTGCAGACACTTCACACCAGCTTGGTGCAAAGTTGGCTTCTTCCACGGAGACTACTGTTTCTGCAGACACTTCACACCAGCTTGGTGCAAAGTTGGCTTCTTCCGCGGAGACTGCTGTTTCTGCAGACACTTCACACCAGCTTGGTGCAAAGTTGGCTTCTTCCACGGAGACTACTGTTTCTGCAGACACTTCACACCAGCTTGGTGCAAAGTTGGCTTCTTCCGCGGAGACTGCTGTTTCTGCCAAGCCAGTTTCCTCTTCAGAGGCTAATGTTACTGCAGGCACTTCACACCAGTGTGTTGCAAGGTCAGCTTCTTCCTCTGAGACTAGTGTTAGTGCAGGTACTTCACCCCAGTGTGTTGCAAGGTCAGCTTCTTCCTCTGAGACTAGTGTTAGTGCAGGTACTTCACCCCAGTGTGTGTTGCAAGGTCAGCTTCTTCCTCTGAGACTAGTGTTAGTGCAGGTACTTCACCCCAGTGTGTTGCAAGGTCAGCTTCTTCCTCTGAGACTAGTGTTAGTGTGCAGGTACTTCACCCCAGTGTGTTGCAAGGTCAGCTTCTTCCTCTGAGACTAGTGAGTTCACACCAGCCTTCAGAAAAGTCGGCATCTTTCTCACAGTCACTTCCACTTCCACTTCAAGCACTTCATGCAAAACTTACAAGAAGCCTCCACGTCCATGTGTCTTTTGTGGGACATTTCAAGCAAAACTTTCAAGACACATGAAGAGGAAGCATAAGGAAGAAGAGAGTGTGAAAGCAGCTTTACTTCTGCCTCCTCAGGAACAGTTTGAGAGTGTTTGAATCTTTAAGAAAAGAAGGAATCCTCAAAAAAAATATCCAGCATCGGGATGAAGGAAAACAGCTGCTGCTGAGGGAAAGGAAGCAGGGTAGCACAGGTGTAGTGATGTGTAGTGGGTGTAACGGCTTCTTTAGCAAAAAAGTAATTTGCAAGCACAAGAATATTACTGCTCTCGTAGTGCAAATGTTAGAGCCGAAACAGTTGCATTTTCAAAAACACCGACTTCAGGGGTATCAGCGGATTCCAAAGCGAGATTTTGAATAAATTTAGGGAAGATGAGGCTGGACACTTGTGTCGGACAGACAAAGCAATACTTCTGCTGGGACAGAGAGCCTGGTGCAAATCTTCAAAAAAGGAAAGACGTGTAGTCATGGGTGAAATGCGCCTGGTTGCAAATGTGGTATTACGAATGAGAACTGAAGCAGGTGACGATCAAATTATGGGGAGAGTGTGGTTGACAGACAGTATTTTGAAACGCTAGAAACGGCAATACACACTTTGACCAGAAAGGAAAATGATGTGGGACAGAAGTCTGGCTTGAAGCTTGCGCTTGGATATGCCTTAAAAAAGTTAATAAAAGTGATGAAGGGTCACTACAGTCAACTGGATAACATGGAAAAGGCAAAGGAAGTCGAGTTGTTCCAGTCAGTTTTGGAATTGAACTGGGATTTTATTTTCTATTCCGCTCAGCTGGACTGTGAGAGGCGGCGTGACACTTTACGACAACCACAACAGATGCCTCTCGAAGAAGATGTTGAGACATTCCGAAATTTTATTATGTCTCAGATGAATGGCATGATGGAAGATGATTTCCTGTTGTGGGACCACCATGCTTTTGTGCAGTTAAGAAATTTGGTGGTCAGCAGGCTCACCATGTACAATGCCAGACGTGGGGAGAACCGGCTAGACTGACTCTTAAAGAGTGGCGGGAGGGAGAAGAAGGCATGTGGGTAGATCAGAACCTTGTTCTACAAATCACTGATCCACTGGAGCAAGTGCTGGTGAAAAAACAAAACTAGCTTATCAGCAGGGCAAAGGCAGCAGAAAAATGGTTCCAGTTCTCATTCCTAACGACACAGTACAAGCTATCAGAAAATTGGTTTCTGAACGTAGCCACGCTGGAGTACATGAAGAAATGTTTTCTTGTTTCCTAATACAGGAGGTTCAAAAGACCATGCTTCGGGATACTATTGCATCAGTCCATCATACAAGCAATTGGTGAAAAGAAACTCAAGCGACCAGAACTTTTAATTGCTGACAAGTTTAGACATAGGGCATCCACATTTTTTTGCTCTGTTAGATCTGCCTGAAGAGCAAAGACAAACCTGGTACAGGCACATGGGACATTCGGAAAACATCAACAAAATGTGTATCAGTGCCCATTGGCAATTGCTGAGTTGACCAAAGTTGGAGGCTTCTTGGATAAACTTGACACGCATGGCAGAGGAGCTGTTCAGCAAACACCTGCCTCAAGTTTTCCCAGTGGAAACAGTACATTGTCAGTCCCCATATCTAGCCATGAAAACATCGCCAGTTCATTGGAGATGTCCACTTCTTCCTTGCACAGCTCTTTGTCAATCCCATGTACATTGGATAGCATTCAGAGTTCTCAGCCACATTTGTCAAACATGAAAAGTGTAGGCCACACATCCTGCGCAACAGCATCTACTTTGGACAATTTTGAGGATGATCCCACTGTATCTACACAGAACTTACCAGACTGTGAGCATGCGAGTGGCATGACTTCATTCCCCAAGTTCGCAAAGAGTAGTACAACTTCCCCATCATTGAAAACAACAGGTTCAAAAAAACTGTGTAGCCTACCATGTCTCGTAGGCGGTACAGGCAGTGGAATACAAGTGATGCTGAATGTGTTTGCAAGCATTTTGAAAAGTACATAAAGGTTCAAGGGAAGGACTCGCAGGGCTCTTTGCCTGGAGTAAAAGAAGTTGAAGCATTCTTGGAAAAAATGTGATATTTCCAGACTTTGAAATGTCACAGCGAGAGAAGATAATGTTGGTAAAAACAAAAGTGTTCAACGAAAGAGGCAAATACCGTCAACAAGCTAAGGGCATGTTTTCTGTTGTTTAAACATTTCTGTTCTGTAGCCCCCATTCTATATAGGAGTATATTAGATTGGTCTCAGTGAGGCAGTAGGCCTAATGACTGAATAACTGAGTCTTGAACAACTCCTGTCAGACAACACTAGTCCAAGATGTTGGTAGGTATCATAGAATGACAACTTGATTGCTGCTCAGTGACACACTTGGGTTTTTTTTTTTCTTTCTAATTTTGAAGGTAGATGTACAGCCCGGGGTGGGGGCTGGGGTTCCGGAACCCAGGAACCCTCCCACAGATCTGACCCTGCATGTGTGTACTTGCAGCCTTTGTATTCACCATTGGCTTTCAAGGGTGGTTTAGGGTTGCTCTGTTAGTGTAGCTGAAGTCAGTACCTCTCTGGGTCCCACAAACACCTTGTATTCCATTACCACTGCGCAGAAGACAAAACCCAACTGCATAATGAACTGGTATTTGAGAGAAAAAAAAACAATCGGGTTAAGACAGACGTTGCTGTTTGTTTTTACATAACTTGGACATTGCTTGAATGACCTTTTATTCATTAGGACTTCCCCTTGTTGGGATACCGAACGTCTTTCGAACAATAGTTTGCTTCGCTCTACTCTTTGTGCTAGTGATGTCCCCCTTTTCTATTTCTCTCTGTGACTCTTATTCTTTTTGCTGAACTGAGTGTACTATCCTTTCTATCTACCAGATCTTTCATCCATCCATTTTTTCACAATCTTTACCAATAAATTCTAACCTCCAGCAGTGGGGCATTGCGGACTGTGGAATTAATGACCCCTCCTGTTTCTGGAACCACATGAGCTATCAAGTTCACTGTCGCTAGGTAGTTAGAGGTTCCTCTTTTCTGTCATGCTCACTTTTTTTCTCTTCAAGATTTCTTATTTCTGGCTCTTGTGCTGTACATTCTGTACTTTGACTTGTTTGGGAGTGACCTGAATTGATAGCCTGTGTTCGAAGAAGAAGAGAATTTCTGGCCTGTAGCCACATGACAGACTGGGTTAAAAAAAAAAAAAAAAAATTAGGTAAAAAAAACCAAACTTTAAGCTAACCCCTGAAGTATCGTTGTCACATTCTTTTGAAAAAGATAAATTAGATTTCTTTTCGCCTCGTCGCATCCTGTTCTTTTTTTCCAGCTCCCTGAAGATGGGAGTAAAAAACCTTTGAAGTAGGATAAAAAAAAAACAGCCATACACACAAAAAATCCACCCCCAGGGCTAGGTAGGTAGGTGTGTGTATTGACTTGTAGCTTAGGTTGGGAGTGACCACAGGAATTGATAGCCTGTGTTCGAAGAAGAAGAAGAATTCTGGCCTGTAGCACATGACAGACTGTTTATGCTGTTTTTGCTCTGGTGATTAGGTAACAAAATTTAAGTGTCGTTGTCACATTCCCGTAGTGGGACACTGCGGACTGTGAAAATTAAGGCCCCTCCTGTTTCTCAATCACAGGAGCTATCAAGGTCACCGTCGTGAAGTAGTTAGGGGGTTCCTCTTTCCTGTCATGCTCTTTTTCTCTTTAAGATAAATTAGATTTCTTATTTCTCCTGCCTCTTGTGCTCAGCATCCTGTCTTTTTTCCAAGCTTTCTTCCCAATTTTCTGAAGAGGGAGTATGGCTACCTTTAAGGTGGGATACAAAACAGCCATACACACAAAATTCCCACCCCCAGACTAGGTAGGTAGGTTGTGTATTGACTGTATGCTTAGATGGGGGGGTGACCGCAGGAGTTGACAGCCTGTGTACACAGAAGAAGAAGAATAAACACTGTCACATGTGGTCAAACTCCCATACACCACAACAAGGCTTACTCTGTGCACACCCACTATCTCTCCACTCAACCAAAGGTGCACAACAAAAAATTTCAATTTCCCAGTTCCCCTCCCATAGGGAGTTACAATTTATTAAATTTTACTCAACAGAAAATAAGAATGCCGGAATAACTCTTCGGCTACTAATTTAAATTTGTATCATCCACTCAGCATAGAGCCAACATTTTCCATTTAATAAAAGACACATAAAAACAAGTGAACTAACAGAGACCAGTCACGGGCACACCCCTAGCACTCTTTAAGTACCAGTCCATGGCACACAACCACGCAAGGATCAGTATCATTCCTGCGTTATCGGACCTGGCCCTCAATTCATCGTCCTACCCATGCCTGGGGTAGTGAGGCGGGCTTCCATCCCACAGAGACTCGTGGTCCCCTCCGCCAACTCCTCGACCCAAGGGCTTAGTTGCGACGACCTCTCACACTAGACTGCTTACTTCCGAACACCCACTCCAGTTCCCATCGCTAGGCCCCAGCCAAGGCAGTCCGGGATGCCCTCAGTAATCGGGTAGCTGAATAAAGGGAGAACTGAAACAGGGAAATTCCGTGTAAATACCTCTCCAGGTGTTACATTTAAAGCGACCCTTTACACCTATAGTCCCTGTCAACCCCTTACAACTGAACACTTACCTGGTGCCAACCAGCAAACCTGAGTACTGTCAAACCCCCACCCGGGGTGCGATCAGGAGCGCTCAGTGCACCGACTGCACTTCTCAACTCGCTCTCGGCCTCTGCACCCACAAGTCAATCGGAGAGCCCGAGCTTACCTCTCCAGAGAGGAACTCGCTACTCTATACCTGGCCTTCCGCCGCTAAACACGTCTTGAATACAGGTTCAAGACGAACGCTCTCATGTTAACTTTAGGCTCTATATACTCTCCCCTTAATTAAAATCATGCGACCCAACTTGCATGGCAGCCATGATGTACACTTGTTTACTTAGCTGACAAGGTGTCAACTCTGATGTGGCCCATAATGGTCGGTGGTGCTATAAACCACATGATTGAGTGATTGTTTACTTGGTAGTGTTGTCAATAGTGGTCGATGGTGCTATAAACCACATGAGTGATTCATATTATTTACTTGGTAGTGTTGTTTGTCTATATGTATGGCCATTTTATGTATCTTTAACAGCCTGAATGCATCCATGGAATTTTCAATTCCAGAGGCGTGGGGTGTTGATGTGTTTGGGGGGCTTGAGAAGGTTTTCTTTTTCATGCAATTTTTTTTTCTTTGGGATGCACCTTGCTCCAAGTATGTCTGCCTCTTTTGTGACATAGGTTTGATTGTTGTGTCTTTTTCCTCATTAATTGGCTGTGTTTGAATGTCTTGTTCACTTTTGGTCAGTTTTGACTGGCCGGTGAAATGTTTGACTTGCATGGATCTCCTTCATCAATGGAGGAATCATCCACCGCTCCCAACTCTTGCACATAGAATGTCTAGTTGTTCTTTTTCAAAATACCCCCTGTTGACAAGGTCGAGGTCAGGAAGATAGTTTGGGGTGGGTGGGGTGGGATTGGGGGTATTTAGAGGGCTCTAAATACCATTTTCTTGTTGTTGGTGTTGTTTTTCCACAATAGTGGAACTGTTGGACTCAGCTCAAATTTTGTGTGTGGACACTTTGACTTATGAGTTATGCTTATGGTCAAGGATATTGATGTGCATAATAGAAATAGGGCTTTGCGACTGCTTAGCAACACAGTTGTTTTGTTGTTGGTTCATTTGATTTTTGCTGGAAGTTGCTTCTTGTGATCGCCACTACGGTATTAATCACTTTATTAAATCACTTTCAAAATGAAAAGGCAGCGTTTGATATGTTTTGTTTCAGAATGTTTGTCTACAGTTTGTCTTTCTGCCTCTCCTGCAGTGGGCACTGCGGAATGTGAAATTAAGGGCCCCTCCTGTTTCTGGAACCACAGGAACTATCACGTTCACTGTGGTTGGGTAGTTAGGGGTTCCTCTTTCCTGTCATGCTCTCTTTTTCTCTCTCAAGATTTCTTATTTCTGCCTCTTGTGCTCTACATCCTGTCTTTTTTCCTAATTTTCTTCCCAGTTCCTGAAGATGGAGTATGGCTACCTTTAAGGTGAGATAAAAACAAAAACAAAACAGCCATACATACAAAAAACACCCCCAAGGCTAGGTAGGTGTGTTGTGTATTGACTTATAGTTGCATGCTTAGATTAGGGGTGACCGCAGGAGTTGATAGCCAGTGTAAGAAGAAGAAGTCTGTCTGCCTCCATCCAAATTCCTGTAGCACGCTTGAACTCCACTCAACCCCCCATCCCCCCCCCCCCCCCCCCTCTCTCTCTCTCTCCTATGCCTGAACATGTGGGCATGTATGTGTGTGTGTCTGTCGTTCTGTCTGTCTGTCTGTCTGTGTTCTATATGTGAGTATGGCTTTCAAGAAGTGTATGTGTGTGTATCAGTCTCAGTCTGTTTGCATGCCAGTCGTGTCAAACTTCACACTTCAAGCTTGGTTGTGTGACATCACAGAAAAAAAAAAAAACATGAAAACATTGCACTGAAACATATACAACCTGTTGAATAAGTTATAAAGTATACACACCTTAAACTAGAACAAGATGCAAGGCAAATAAACTTATTCCCAGTTGTACATATGTCGACTTCCCACTACAAAAATAAACATTAAAAAAGCGGCGTCAAAGCGGTACATCGGCGTCAAACCCTTGTTGTTTGCATCACTGGACGGGCGTTCTACCACTGAACTTGCACGCCAGGCTACCAGCAGCATGTTGAATGTAACCATGTAACCAATATAATTTGAAAGTGCACTGCAGGGACGAAAGCCTTTTTTTTTTGCCATTTCCACCCGAATTATTGCTAAATAGCTCAAAATAAGACACCGGTCATCATCCTTGACCCATAAGAAACATAAAATTACAAGTTTCAAGAAAGATTGACACACTAGTTTTGTCTGGAGCATGTAAACATAATTTTCTGGACAGACTATACCAGACAGAGTACAGACAGACAGCATTTCCTCAGTCCGTTTTAAAGTACTCTCTGTTCTTAAGAACTGGAAGTATAAAATCGGAGAGCTCAGACCTCTGCCAAGGTAGCATTTTTTAAAGAAGGAGAGAAAAAAATGTAATATATGTATTTGTATTACCTCCCACTTAGGTTGACATTTGGTACCCTTAAGGTTGATATATGTATTTGTATTACTTCTCACTTAGGTTGACATTTGGTACCCTTAAGGTTGATATTCACTGTACATTAGAACTAAGGGGAATGTCTTAAGGTTTCCCTCTTTTTCTCTGTTTTATTCAAGCTGACAACAATACAGCTGAGCTATGCACAACTTCACGCTCCAAAAGCATGCTATCCACAAATGGTTATGGCATTTCAAAATGGACTAGAGGTCTAAATGTGCCTTTTAGTTTTGATGCACACTGCTATGGAAAGAAAGTCTTAGTCACTCAACCAGTTGCTTGATTACTTTTACAGTGTTAAGCTCCTTTGGCTGGGCTCCCCTCACCCAACCTCCCTACTCATACAACACACACATTTACACTTTTACAACCCTATCCCTAACCTAACCCTATTCCTAACCTTATCTAACCGTAACCCTAACCTCCCTACTCATACAAAGCACACACATTTACACTTTAACAACCCTATCCCTAACCTAACCCTACTCCTAACCCTATCTAACCCTAACCCCTCACCCTAACCCTCCCTACTCATACAAAGCACACACATTTACACCTTTATAACCCTATCCCTAATCTAACCCTACTCTTAACCCTACCCAACCCTAACCCTACCCTAACCTAACCTTTACCCAACCTCCCTACCCATACAAAAAGCACACACATTTACACATATACAACTCTAACCCTAAACTAATCCTTCCCCTAACCCTACTCTAACCCTAACCCCCTTGGCAGAGGTTAAAATGTATCATATTTTCCCTTTTACAGTGTTAACCTCCTTTGGCTGGGCTCCCCTCACCCAAACACCCTACCTATACAAAGCACACACATTTACAACTTTACAAACCTAACCCTACCCCAACCCTAACCCCAACCCTTATCTTAACCCTAACCTATATAAAGCACACACATTTACAACTTTACAACCCTAACCCTACCCCAACCCTAATCCTGACCCTAATCCTAATCCTAACCCTAACCTCCTTGGCAGAGGTTAAAATATATTTCCCTTTTACAGTGTTAACCTCCTTTGGCTGCATTCCCCTCACCCAACATCCCTTCCAATACAAAGCACACACATTCACACCTTTACCCTATCCCTAACCTGAACCTACACTTAACCCTATCTAACCCTAACCTGACCCTATCCTTCACCCAACCTCCCTACTCATACAAAGCACACATTTTACAACCCTAAC
>JADBJO010014720.1:22500-32500 GCA_016801955.1 Conus betulinus
GGGAAAAATACCCATCAAGCTGTACGATGTTTATGACAGTGTCACTTCAAATGGCATAAGTCAAATATGTGTACTGTATGATTAAAAAAAAAAATCTGATACTCAAAAAAGCTGCAGACCATTCAGCCACAATGTCCACATGGTCTTCCAATGGAAGGATACTGACAAGCTAAAAAATGGGTAAAATAGTCCGACTTGATGTGGGGTTAGACGTTGATTCAGTGCTTCAGAGGGAAATGAAATGAATGTTTTGTTGCCACACAATTCGTGTTTCGATTATATTTATTTTGAGTAAAATGTTTTTTTCTTCATATGTATTTTTTGTTATGATTTCCGTATGTTCATTTGATGCCCTATATCTCCCTTTTGTGCTTTATGTAATGTTTAAAGTATTCATACTGTTACACACAGAATAGTTTGGAGGAATTTTTGTGCTTTGTGTAATGTTTAAAGTAGTCATGCTGTCACACACAGAGTAGTATGGAGGGGATTTTTTGTTTTTTTTTTGTGCCTCTCCTACCTCTCTCCCTCTCCCTCTCCACCACTCCCTCCCTCCCCCATCCCCACACCCCCTCCCCCTCCCCCACTCTTTTAGAGGTGGTGGCTACTTTTGCCCAGATACTTTGGATGATTCATTGAAAATTACGGTATCGTGTATTTAAATGATGATTCAGAGCGTTGGGGGATAGCGTGGAGGGTGGAGGGTGGCGCGGATGGGTCTCTTTCCCCCTCTCTTTCTTTATCTCTTTTTTATTACTTTTTTTTCCCCTTTAAGTGAGGAAATGATAAAAGAAGAGTTCTAATGTGGTTCAACCGATTTGGAGTGTGTGTGTGTGTGAGTGTGTGTGTTGTGTGTGTGTGTGTGTGTGTGTGTGTGTGTGTGTGTGTGTGTGTGTGTGTGTGTGTGTGTGTGTGTGTGTGTGTGTGTGTGTGTGTGTGTTGTTGTGCGATTAAAAAAAAAAAATTTTTTTACTATATTTTTTTTATTTTTTTTTTTTTTTACTATATTTATTTTTATTTTATTTTTTTTTTTTACTATATTTATTTTTATTTCTTTTTATTATTACTTTTTCTATTTGACATGGTAGGCTGTGTCCGTGCCTGATCCTATTGGGCGGCATCACTTACCTTTCTGGTGCCACTCTTTTGTGCATTGGTCCATTGAAGCTGGTGGTGGTGCTGTGCTTCTGCCCCCTCCCCTCTCCACTCTACCCCCTTCCGCCCCCCCCCCCCCCTCCAGCAAATATACAGGTCTTCTTGGTATTGGCAGGGGCTGGTGACTATTTCAAGCTGGGGGTGTGGAGGAATATCTTTAGAATCCTTACCTTGTGTCTTTGGCGATGTGTGGGGGGGGAGGGTGTATGTGTGTGCTGTCTCCTTTTCTGTTCACTCAGCTTTGCTAGCTGTTACTTGTGAGACACATTCTGGTAATGCTGTATTGAACTTTTACAAAAACCATTGTAAACGCTGTAACTGAACACACGTATGAATGGCATACCACAATACTTCAAGTATTAAGAGAAGGGGGAGGGGGGGGGGGGGGGGAGAGGGGAAGAGAAAAAATGGTCGTCGTTACAGTGCTGTGCTGTGATGAAGACGGTGTAGTGAATACATGTTGAAACTATTATATATGCTCTTAACCTTTGCAATTGTTACCGCATGTCATGTATAGACTGGTGTTTTATGCATACTTTTTCAGTCTCCTGCAGACTGATTTCCCATCTTCAGCCAGCTTCCAGTCCCCACCAGATTTGTCAGAATCCAATATCACCATGAGTTAGTGTTTGTGTATGCGTGCATATCTATTTTCAGATGTTTTATTCCAGGTCGATGCGTCTGTTATTACTGGATACATAATTATATTCTCTCTCTCTCTCTCTCTCTCTCTCTCTCTCTCTCTCTCTCTCTCTCCGTCCCGTGATCGTGTTTCTCTGATCGATGCATTTGGGAAATAAACATGAGCGAGTGTGAGAGAGGAGAGCTGTATTCATGAAAATTATAATATGTCATTCTAGTCAAAAGTTCTTATTGATCCGTAACAATGTGTGATTTTCAGTTTCAATTGATTGATTGATCTATCCATTTCTAGCGAGTGAAAAATTGTACAAACTGTTGTCTTCGCTGTCTCGCTGGAATTTGTGTGGCAAATGCATGTAATTGACAGTCCTCGTTGGGATGCCGGGGGCTTTGGTGCAGGTAGCTCTCCTGCCTTCTGTCTCTCTCTCTGACTTGTCCTTTTTCGTTAGTTTTGTCTTCCTTTCCTTTCCTGTCGTCTGCTGGTTTTTTTTCTGCTTTTGTGGACGGTTCTCCTGTCCCTGTTCTGGATGTTCTTTTTGTCTGTGTCTGTTGGCGGTTTGTGCCATGCCGCCGTTTTTTTTTTTGTTGTCTGGTGATTGGGTGGTGAGAATTGTGAAACACTGTGGGGTTGGGGCTGGCTGTCCATTCTGCAGTGTGTGTTTGCCTAAATGCTTTATTTATTTATTCATTTATTTTTTTTTTTTTTGCGTGGTACCATAATATTTATCATTCATATCTACGAATTCTTTTAAAAAAAAAAAAAAAAAAACCTGGGAGTGGTGGATTGTGGGGAGTGCCTGGCGCTCTCGGCGCTGCCTGATGTTATTGGCCGTGGGATGTCAATGGCTTGGCCGCTGTGTCATGGGGTGCATGCGTGTTTTTGTTTTTTTTTTTTTTTTCTGGAAATGATTCCCCCCCCCCCCCCCCCCAATGATCTGGTTTGATTGTGTAGCTTGATGTGTTCTCTCCTGTGTGGGCGCGGGGGTGTGACAGCCCTGGTGTGGATCTTCGCTGAAGGCGGGGCTGTGGGCAGCATGGTTTGCCTTGTAATCAACATTGTGCTTAACCGATTCACACACACTTGCGCACAGGCGCTGACCTCTCCACCCCTCCCCCGTACCTCTTTTTTTTTCTCTCTCGTACCTCTTCCCCTTCCTCACCCCTCGTTTCCCACCCGACTGGCCACTATTTCCGCTCCTCCTTTGTCCTTCCTTCTGTCCCCCATTCCCCCCCCTCTCCCCCCCCCCCAATGGCCTCCCTGGCCCCCCCCCTACCCCCCCCCCCCCCCCCCCCGACTCCCCCGCTGTCCCTTCCGCCCTCTATCCCACCCCGTCGCGGGCGCATGTGTGTGGGACTAAACATGCGAGGGCGCGCGTTGACGCGCGCGCGTGCGCGCGCGCGCGTGCGCGCGGGAGCTCGTGCGTGCGCGCGGGCGCTCGGGCGCGGGCGTTTGCGTGCGTGCGCGCGGGCGCTCGGGCGCGGGCGTTTGTGCGTGCGCGCGGGCGCTCGTGCGCGGGCGTTTGTGCGTGCGCGCGCGGGGCGCTCATGCGTGCGCGCGGGCGCTCGTGCATGCGCGCGCGGTGGAGGCCGCGCCCGCACCCCCGCGTGCGCGCGCGCGTGTGCGCGGGCGCGTCCGTACTTGTGGGCGTGCGCTTGGGCGCGCGTGCGCGCATTCGCGCGTGGAATGCATAAACTCACGCATGCGCGTATGAACATAATACTTACGGACACACGTGATGGCGGGGGTGGGGAGGGTTGGTGGAATTCCAGCTCCGCTTTCGTTCTGATTTGGATGGGTTCTGTTGTTCATTGGCTACGATTGTTGTAGATGTTATAGGTAGTTAATTTGTTGATTTAATCCTTTTTTTTTTTTTTTTTTTTTTTTGATGTGATGAAAAGATGTTAAATTTCAATTCCGCCCTCCACCCCCAACTCGCACCGCCCCCCACCGCCCCCCCCCCCCCACCCCACCTTTTTTTTTTTTTTTTTTTTTTTTTTTTTGTACCTTACCCCACGCTCACCCTGCCCTCGATATCGCGGGGCAATGTGTTATCTAGATGGTTTATGTTGGTTTTAATTTTTCATTTAATTGTTCTTTTTGTGTGTATCCTTTTTTTTTTTTCGCAGATCACCAATGATTATTGCATGAATGTATTCGTAGCATGTAAAGAAAACGCTGCCTGTCCTTTGCTCCCGATAGCGATTGTCAACTAGATTAAGTACTTGTGTCTTTCTTTTAAGTGTCTATAACACTTGTGTTCCTTTTTGCTTGCTTATGTTTTTCATCTCTTTCTTCATTTTGGTTGGTTGGATGTTCTTGAATTTATTTGATTGATAAATACGAAAATGAATAATAGCTTATCTATTCTTTCAGTTAATTGTCAAGGCCTCAATGATTCAAAAAAGAGGCGTGATGTATTCCATTACTTGAGAAACAAGAAATATTCCATTTATTTCCTACAAGATACACATTTTGAAGAAAAGATTGAAAAAATACGTTTTAGCTGAATTGGGATATGCGGGTTATTTTTCAAATTACACGTCCAATTCAAAGGGGGTGGGAATATTGTTTAATAACAATTTTGAGTTCAAAGTCAAACGTGTCATCAAAGATAACTCGGGAAATTATATCATGCTACTTACTGAAATTCAGGAAATAACTTTCTTTTTGTAAATATTTATGGACCAAACAGAGATGATCCGGAGTTTTATAACAACCTGAAACAAAAGATTTATGAGCTTGGTATTGAGAATATTATAATAGCTGGAGATTTCAATTTAGTCCTTGATCCAGCAAAAGATTGTCATAACTATAAACATGTTAACAACCCTAAGGCAAGGGAAGAGCTCGAAAACATGATTGAAGATTTGGAATTAAGTGATATATGGCGAGAACTAAATCCAGAGTGTTTGCGGTATACATGGAGAAGAACAAACCCTTTTTCAACAGGCTAAATTAGATTTCTTTCTGATTTCAGACAAAGTAGTAACATTTGTAGATTATGTGGATATTGAATGTGGATATAGATCAGATCATTCGAGTATACTATTGAAACTAAAATTTAATGAAAGCTCAAAACATAACACTTTTTGGAAATTTAATTCATCTTTTTAAAAGACAAACTTATATGTAAATGAGATAAATTCTGAGATAAGATCTGTTATAGATGAATATGCGATGAATGCAAAAATATTAATGATGTACCTGACGAAGAACTACGTTTTTCTGTTCCCGATGATACTTTTCTTGATTTCCTTCTTATGAAGTTAAGATCAAAGACAATTTCATTTGCAACAATGAAAAAGAAGAAAATACAGGAAGAGGAAAATCGACTAGAATGTGACATTCGAAGATTAGAAACAACAAAGTTTATAAGCGAGGACGATATTAGAGCTATAGCAGCTATAGCAAAAAAAAACAACAATTAAAACATATTAGAGAAAAAACGAATGGAAGGTGTCTTGCTACGATCAAGAGCTAGGTGGATAGCTGAGGGTGAGAAAGTAAGCAACTATTTTTGTAATCTTGAGAAACGTCATTTTGTAAGTAAAAATATGTCTAGGATCACGGATCAGCAAGGTAATGTTTTAACAACCCAGAAAGAGATTCTTCTAGAAGTTCAGAATTTTTATAGATTACTTTACGCAGAATCCGAAGTAGAAGATAGTGAAATAATGGATTTAGTAAACGATACACCATGTCTAAATGAAGCAGAAGCAAACGAGTTAGAGGGAGAAATTACTCTTGAAGAAGCAACTGATGTCTCAAAGAATATGAAAAAATAACAAAAGCCCAGGCTCTGATGGATTTTCGATGGAGTTCTTTAAAGTGTTTTGGAAAAAAAATGGATTATTTGTTATTAGAGCGTTGAATGCTAGTTTCAAAAGAGGAGAATTGTCTAGTGTGCAAAAAGAAGGGATTATTATATGTATTCCCAAAGGGGACAAGCCAAGACAATATATAAAAAAACTGGAGACCAGTTTCACTTTTGAATGTAGTGTATAAAATTGGATCATCATGTGTTGCAAATCGCATAAAAAAATGTTCTGCCAAGACTTATTGATGAAGACCAGACGGGTTTCATTAGAAACAGATACATTGGTGATAACTTAAGATTGATATATGACACAATAGCTTACTTAGATCAAAATAATTTACCTGGATTGTTATTAATATAGATTTTGAGAAAGCTTTTGACTCGATTAATTGGGGTTTTATGTTGAAGGTATTAAAAAAATTTGGTTTTCAGAAAGACATCTGCAGATGGATAGATACATTCTATAAGAATATTAAATCTTGGTTGTTGTAAATGGTCAGGTTTCAAACTGGTTTGAAATTAAAAGAGGTTGTAGACAAGGAGACCCTATATCCCCATATCTGTTCATACTCTGTGTAGAAATATTAGCTATAATGATAAGAGAAAATACAGATATCCAGGGAAATAATGATGAATCATGTTGAACATAAACTTTCACAATATGCGGATGACACAGAATTTTTGCTGGCAGGTGATAGAAAATCTTTTGAAATTTGTGTAGATTTTCTGTTTAAGTTTGGATCTGTCTCAGGTCTTCACATAAATTCTAGCAAAACAAGTGCAATTTGGTTAGGAAGTAAGAATAATTCTGAAGTTAGATATATGAACCATTTAGGAATGGACTGGAACCCACAAAAATTTCGTGTATTAGGAATACGGGTTACTAATGATTTAAAAGACTGTGTGTAACATAAATTATCCGGAAAAATTGGCAGATATAAAGCATCTGTTCAAAGTATGGGTTAAACGTCAACTAAACGCCTCTTGGTAGAATAGCAATTTTAAAATCTGTCATACTTTCAAAACTGACACATCTTTGGTTACTTCTGCCAAATCCACCTGATGTATTTTTTCGAACATTGCAAAAGATGTGTTATGAATTTGTCTGGGGTAAGAAGCCAGACAAAATTAACCGGAAAACGGCGCATAAGGGTGTAAAACTTGGAGGCATCGGTATCCCTGAATTAAAAACATTTGTTACTTCTTTAAAACTGTCGTGGTTTCGTAAAACTGAAAAAAAAACAACCCACAAGTGAAAAAATATTCTACTAGCTAATTTTCCTCAATGGCCACTTATTAATAAATATGGTCCAGAATTTGTTTCCAGATTTAAGAAATATAACCAGTTTTGGTCAGACGTCATTGAAGCCTATAAAATTTTCTACTACAAATGCATACCAGGAAATTCCGCTGAAATTTTAGCCGAACCGGTTTGCTATAATAATAGAATCCAAGTTGGAAACTCATACATTATCTCTAGAAAACTTGGTAACAAGAATGTCATTGTCTTGCGGACTTTTTTGATGATAAAGGTCAGTTTCTTTCTTATACGCGTTTCAAAGAGAAATATAATATTAATGTCGATTTTGTCACCTTTGCTGGGTATAAATCTGCAATAATCGACTACATTAAACAATGTAGTATTTCTGAAAAGAATAATAAACATACCGATACAACTTGCTGTTTGAAGAAGGTATTTGCTATTCACAAAGGTTCAAAGCTTTATTATAATATACTTATGGAAAATAATGTTTCGACCAAAACGCTGTGAAAAATGGGATTCAAAACTGATGGTACATCATGACTGGAAATCATGCTTTTTATATACCAGCAAAATAAACGATGTTAAACTAAAATGGTTTCAGCTGAAGTTATTTATTGCACAGATGTTTAGGTACAAATGTTATCTTAAAAGAAATTGGAGTTCGTAACAATGACAAATGCAGTTTTTGTGGTACAATAAAGATACTATTGACCATATGTTTTGGAAATGCAATTATGTCAAATTCTTTTGGAATGTACTTACAGATTTGATTAGAGAAAAATGTGCCAATGCAGAGAACTTAAGACTGACTGAATCGCTGGTGCTTTTAGGATTTGATAAAAACGTTATTGTGGACAGTGTCCTTTACTTCATTATACTATTTGCAAAGTATTACATATATTCTTGCAAACTGGATGGAAACCATCCACAAACAACTGTATTTTTTTGAAGAAACTAGAGTGGCGATACAAAATCGAAAAAAACACACAATGCCTTACTTATCTCTCAATATTCAGATTTTTGTGTAAAATGGATGATGATATATAAACCATTAATAGAGGGTTCTAAAATGTATTTTACTTTTGTATGATTTATCCGATTGCGATTAGCCACAGTCCTAAGTTGAACTTTGATCAGTCTTTTGTGTGCCAAAGTTATCTATATTGTTGATGTATTCGAGGCCTTTTAAAGATGTTTCTCTAGATAGAACAGTGAATGAAAACGCCATTGATAACTTCCATCCAATCTCTCTCTCTCTCTCTCTCTCTCTCTCTCTCTCTCTCTCTCTCTCTCTCTCTCTCTCTCTCTCTCTCTCTTACCCCATTTTCCATTTCTATTTTTTACTTCTGGCTGTTAAAACAATTATTTTACGACTTTTGATGTATAATGCCCTTTTTTATGTTTGTTTCATGTTACTAAATGCAAATTTTTAAAAAGTTTAAAAAAAAACGTCTACTGTATGATTTAAAAAAAAATCTGTTTATGCAAAACGATCGATTTTGTATTACGTATTTACGACTCCAGTCTGTTTAATTCGCAATGCTGTTTATTGGAGTTAGACAGAGGATTAATTTCATTTCAGTCTATTTCGTTGTTATTCTCACACTTTAGTCTCTTAGAACCATTGAATTTCAATTGATGACATAAATCATATGTATGTCGAGACATATTATGTGAATCATCGTTGTGTAAATTCAAACCTGATCGACTCTGTATTGCGCATTTACAACTTTCGTCATTTTTATTCATATGTGACGTTTATTGGAGATTTACTAAGGGATTATTTTAATTAATCTTACCTTATAAATTTCATTTTGTTTTGATTCCACCTCTTGAGCCACTTCGAATAATTGAATTTCCATTGATTTCGTAAGAATCGATATGGAGGTGAGCCAATAGGACCTTTAAAAATCTTTTTATTCTATTTTTTTTTTTTATTTTTTTGCTGTCCCAACCTCTGTGCCACCTCAGAGGCAGTGTACCCACGCCGCTCATTCCGACACCCCGTCCACAGCTACAGCCCGGTCGGCCCCGCCGCAGCCACGGCACCGGCAATCCACAGGGAGCAGTCAATGTCAAGTCGTCAAGAGGCAACCCACCGGAGGAGACACTGCACTGCTGCCGATTCACTTTGGTGGTGTTCAGTGGCGCCTGTTCTGATCTAACATACGCAGGACACCACCTACTAAGCCCCCTACTGACGACAATAATTGCTTAGTCGCGGAGCCGGCGTGAGTGAGCACTCCCTTCGGAGGGCGCCACCGTGTCCGTCCAACAACAGCCCCCATGGACTTGCCGATACCGGTGACCCCGACGGAACCAAACCAAGACCACAGACGTGGAGAGGACATCGAAATTTAGGTCACCATGAGAGCAAGGCATTTGCATTTGAGACATTTTTTTTTTTTAATGCTGATCGATCAGAATAAGGATGATTAAGATGATGCTACGGATTTCCATTTTGGTCTGAGACTGAATGACAGGGCTGTACTATATGCTGCTTTTCATAATATATTCCGGCGTCAACCAGGCCCGAGAGATACAGGCACATGCGTTGGTCAGGGAAATTTGAGCAACACTCTCAGAAACGCATCCATTAAATGGATGAAACTCGACTGTGTGGTCCCAGTCTTCCCAACTGAGTCCGCAGCAAACTCAACTCTGGGTAGGAGACGGTCGGGGGCAGAAAAACCCATATGACTCTGATGGGATTCGAATCCACAACCTCCCAGCCGGGAGTCCGCGACGCTAACCACTTCGCCACGGCGGCTGGTTAAGCCAATAGGACTTTACCGCTTATTCGTTACCCAAATCTAATGAAAGTTGAAACAGATAAGCCAGCATCCCGTCAGTTAGTTAGTTCAGGAGCTATCCTTGGTCCATCACATACCAGAACGCGGCGTTAAAAAAAAAAAAAAAAAAGGGGGGGGGGGGGGAGGGAGGGGGAGGGGAAGGAGGCGGTGTGGTGGGGGTGGAGTGGCTCAGGTGTTGAAACATTTTTTAAGTGGATGAGGTTTAACACACACGCACGCACGCACGCACGCACGCACGCACACACACACACACACACACACACACACAAACATGCTCGCCCACGCATGTATACAGTCATGTTGCACGC
>JADBJO010014720.1:37500-40000 GCA_016801955.1 Conus betulinus
AGGTAAAGGAAAGCAACTGGCAGAAGTTCGTCGGCTAATATCGATCGATACAGCGTGCACATGCATAGTGGTTCACTTCACGCTCAGCGAGAAGTACTTCAATCACCCCAGTCTTCTTTTCCTCTTTATTCTTCAGGTTTTTAAACCTCCAAAAATCTCCACTGGTGAAATTTTGGGGCATGGTTACAGGGTCCTTACAGACTCCAAAGAACAAATTTCAAGAGTTTCCAAGAAGTTTTTCAAGATGATTTTTTTTTTAATTCAAGGCTACAACACAGGAGTAGATGGATACATCCCTTACTTATTTTCTGCCATAGGTCGAATTGATCAGCTGTTGTTTCACACAGCAGGGAGCAGAAGTACTATTAGTACGAATTGGAAAATCATTTTACACAAAGAACTACTAAAAGTATGGAAAGTCACTGCTCACACACTCACAGCAAATTGCTCACTACCACGTAGTTTGATTCGACTTGTATTCTTTCTTTTCAACAATGAATGAAAGGGAGGTCAACAATGCCAATGTGAAAATACCTTGATTTTGAAATGCCAAATGTTGGCGATTTGACATCTGAATACATTGTTTGAAAAAGCTTTTCTGTTCATTAGACTTGAAACTTTGGTGCCTTTGACGTGTGCAGTGTCTGAAGACCATTTTTCAAATTTCTGCTCATTTGTTCCTTGAGCAAAACAAATCCATGGTGTAGTTGAAGAGTGGTACTAGATTCGCGCATGTCCACATCAGATCAGATTTAATGGCTCATTTGTCCTTGAGCAAAACAAAATCCATTGTAGTTGAAGAGCTGGTACTAGATTCGCGCATGGACACATCAGGATCAGGATTTAATGGCGAGACAAACTTTCGCGTTCGACGCTTCTGCTGTTGTATCGTTTGTGTGAGAAAGTGCGAAATGTGTATCGGTACTGAAGATTTGCTCAATGCCATGTGCTTTTTTTTACCTTCGCTTTGGCTAACCAGGGCACTCTCGCCCATTGCTCCCACATCGAAACTTTCTTTGCAGACTGTGCAGTTTGCTTTGTCTTCTCTCGCCCAGTCAGAATACTCGGGTTTATCCAACCACAGATAGTTGAAAGCACATCCCCCCCCCCCCCCTCCCCCACTGCATTTTCAAGTTTCGTTCACGAATCAGCAATCACAGACAACTTAACAAGCCCGAAGCGCAAGATCTTTGCGCATGCGTAGAATTTAAAAAGTGCGGAACTTACAAAGTATCTACCTTGTTCAAATAGCAGACGTCAATGCGGGATCACGACTATGTGAACATCTGTTTTTTGAATGATTTTTCATCAACCTAAACGCAGCAAAATCAAACGCCTTTGTTACATTAGATTTTTTTTGAGCCAATGGCTTGATTTTCAAAGGTTTTTAAGGTGGTTCGGGTCAACAGAACCACATTGTTATGGATGTTTGTCTTTTCAAGGCCTTGAAAGTGGCTCTCAGAATTCAAGAAGTTTCAAGGAGCAAACAAACCCTGGTTTACAAGTGAGCGTATGTCAACACAGTTTTTTTTTTCTTTATTCATTCACTGAGTAATTTTAACAAATGAAAAAAATACAACGACGATGAGGGGTATGCACAAACACATTTTTTTCATTTCTTTATATAAACAAAAACGGTTTATGAGAAAATGTGGCACAGACAATAAGGAACCTAGGACATCGACTGCAGGCCATAATTGGAGATTAAGAGTGTTAAAACCCCCCACAAAGACTGATGAGTTTCTGAAGGAAAGAGAAAAGAAGTTAGACAATGCTTTATAAGTTAAAACCTAATACAGTTCTTCCAGGATTTAACAGTCTCAAGGAAGACAGCCAGATGGGTAGAGAGGGTGAAGATGGGTGCATATCTGCAGATGGGTATAGAGGTGCAGATGGATAGAGAGGTGTACATGGGTACAGATCTGAAGATGCGTATGGAGGTGTAGATGCTCTTCAGCTGTAACTCTAAGATTCTCCAATGGTGTTTTTTTTTTTGGATGGCAGTCATAGCTGAACGTATGTCAATGCAGTTTTTCTTTATTCATTCATTGAGTAACTTTATTGAAGAAAAAAACCCACTCCCAACAACAACAAAGGTAATACACATGTACATTTTCATTTCTTTCTTTCAACAAATACGGCTTTCCAGGAAACGTGCCACAAACAATAAAGAACTGAAGACATTGATCGTAAGCCATCACACAGTGACAAAATAATCAGTTAGAGCTGCCCGTTAATGCACAGAGTTCCCTTTTACCAGCGGTAATCACTGGCACCACTGCACATGAGCAATTGCTATAAGAAGGCAGAGGTTCTAAAATCATACTTTTGTTTTTAATATAAACCTGAAGTCTATACATTCTTTCATGTGTGCCCCGTGCGCAAGCTCTCTCTCTCTCTCTCTCTCTCTCTCTCCTCTCTCTCTCTCTCTCTCTCTCTCTCTCTCTCACACACACACACACCACACACACACACACACACACACACACACACACACACC
>JADBJO010014720.1:45000-46491 GCA_016801955.1 Conus betulinus
TCTCTCTCCGTCCGTCCCGTGATCGTGTTTCTCTGATCGATGCATTTGGGAAATAAACATGAGCGAGTGTGAGAGAGGAGCTGTATTCATGAAAATTATAATATGTCATTCTAGTCAAAAGTTCTTATTGATCCGTAACAATGTGTGATTTTCAGTTTCAATTGATTGATTGATCTATCCATTTCTAGCGAGTGAAAAATTGTACAAACTGTTGTCTTCGCTGTCTCGCTGGAATTTGTGTGGCAAATGCATGTAATTGACAGTCCTCGTGGGATGCCGGGGGCTTTGGTGCAGGTAGCTCTCCTGCCTTCTGTCCTCTCTCTCTGACTTGTCCTTTTTCTTTAGTTTTGTCTTCCTTTCCTGTCGTCGCTCTGGGGTTTTTTTTTTTTTCTGCTTTTGTGGACGGTTCTCCTGTCCCTGTTCTGGATGTTCTTTTTGTCTGTGTCTGTTGGCGGTTTGTGCCATGCCGTTTTTTTTTTTTTTTTTTTTGTTGTCTGGTGATTGGGTGGTGAGAATTGTGAACACTGTGGGGTTGGGGCTGGCTGTCCATTCTGCAGTGTGTGTTTGCCTAAATGCTTTTATTTATTTATTCATTTATTTTTTTTTTTTTTTTGCGTGGTACCATAAATATTTATCATTCATATCTACGAATTCTTTTTAAAAAAAAAAAAAAAAAACCTGGGAGTGGTGGATTGTGGGGAGTGCCTGGCGCTCTCGGCGCTGCCTGATGTTATTGGCCGTGGGATGTCAATGGCTTGGCCGCTGTGTCATGGGGTGCATGCGTGTTTTTGTCTTTTTTTTTTTCTGGAAATGATTCCCCCCCCCCCCCCCCCCCCCCAATGATCTGGTTTGATTGTGTAGCTTGATGTGTTCTCTCCTGTGTGTGGGCGCGGGTGACAGCCCTGGTGTGGATCTTCGCTGAAGGCGGGGCTGTGGGCGGCATGGTTTGCCTTGTAATCAACATTGTGCTTAACCGATTCACACACACTTGCGCACAGGCGCTGACCTCTCCACCCCCCCCTCCCCCATACCTTTTTTTTTTTTTTCTCTCTCGTAACCTCTTCCCCTTCCTCACCCCTCGTTCCCCACCCGACTGGCCACTATTCCGCTCCTCCTTTGTCCTTCCTGTCCCCCATGTCCCCCATTTCCCCCCCCCCCCCCTCCCCCCCCCCCAATGGGCCCCCTGTACCCCCCCCCCCCCCCCCCCCCGACTCCCCGCTGTCCCTTCCGCCCTCTATCCCACCCCGTCGCGGGCGCATGTGTGTGGGACTAAACATGCGAGGGCGCGCGTTGACGCGCGCGCGTGCGCGCGGGAGCTCGTGCGTGCGCGCGGGCGCTCGGGCGCGGGGCGTTTGTGCGTGCGCGCGGGCGCTCGGGCGCGGGCGTTTGTGCGTGCGCGCGGGCGCTCGTGCGCGGGCGTTTGTGCGTGCGCGCGGGCGCTCATGCGTGCGCGCGGGCGCTCGTGCATGCGCGCGCGGTGGAGGCCGCGCC
>JADBJO010014721.1:0-25000 GCA_016801955.1 Conus betulinus
GTAGGCAGACAAAACAACGTGCAGTGATTGACAGATTCCAGCTTCGTTCCCCTTGTCGCAGCAATGCCCCACACTGGTCTGTCTGTTTGAGCATACTAGTGGTATGGATGTATGCATGCCTTTATATATGTATTTGTGTAGGGGCTAGCCTGCTTCTGCTACTGCTGCTGCTGCTGCTGCTGCTGCTGCTGCTGCTGCTGTTTCTTGTCGCTGATCCAGCAGCTGTTATATTATGATATATTATGTCATATTGTGTTGACATTTTCCAATGCTTTTATGCTGTTGTTAAAATTGTGTTAAATTTCACGTCATGTCATTGGTGCTGTTGTTGATATAAAAAAAAAATTGTTTTAATTTTTGTTTTTCTCACATTTATCAGAGTGAATGTTATTGTTGGAGTTTGTGTTATAAAAAAAATTGTTTTAATTTTTGTTTTTTCTCACATTTATCAGAGTGAATGTTATTGTTGGAGTTTGTGTTGTATATTTTTGTATCGTCGCAGTGTTCTGATAATATTGTTGATTTTGTTGTTGTTGTTGTTTTTATAATTCAGGCTGAGATCTACGTTGTATTACTCTTATTACTATTAAAATACTTTTGACATTTACTGATTTGTTGTTGGTGTTCTTGTTATCAGTGAAAAATTGTTTTGATTTTTTTTTGCTTGTGATGTTTGTGTCGTCGTTTCTGTTTTAAATTCGTGTTGATTTTTATTCAAATGCTGGTGTTGAGATAGTCAAATCCATGCCAAAATTAGCATTTGTTATCTTTGAAATTTGTGCTGAAATTTGCTTGTATTCTTGTTATAATGGTTGAAATTCACGTTTAAATGCACTCACACAATTGGTGTCATTCATAACTTGCACATTCATATTGATCTTGGTGCTGCTGATACTTTTGAACTCAATATTTAATTTTGTGCTAAATTTCTTGTTACGTTTTGAAATCTGTGCTGATATATACTTATTTGGTTGGTGTTCATGTTACTATTGAATCTGGTCTTGAACGTTACTCATGCTGTTGGTGTTGTTGTTGCTGTAACATTTGAGATGGAATTTGGATCATTTGGTACTGCTGTTTCCCGTCAAAAATTCGTGGTACGTTATCCGTGTATTGTTATGCTGTTGATGCTGTTTACATTTCTCTTGAAATTCGTATACTTTTGTTAATGTTGTTCTTACTGTTGAAAATAGCTCTTGTTCGTGTTGAAATTCCTGTAAGTTTACACACCATAGAAATTTTTGTTGAAATTTGCTTCTGCTGTTGCTATCGATGTTTACTGCTTGCTTATACTTTTGCTGTTGTTGTTACCAGTGTGTGTGTGTGTGTGTGTGTGTGTGTGTGTGTGTGTGTGTGTGTGTGTGTGTGTGTGTGTGTGTGTTGTCGTCGGTTTAATGTCCTTCCACTACAGTGATTCAAACAGTTTTATGTGTGGGTGAATGAAGTATGTAAATGACTGAGTGTATTAATACGTTAATGATAGAACCTCCCCCCCCCCTTCCCTTTATCCCTCTTCCATTTAATCAAAACAAATGTAACTAATTGAGTAGAGATAAGATCTAAAGATAAAGGCCAATTGACTACTTCACAAACATTTGCAAACTGACTCAAGAATACAAGAACTGTTTTAAAATACGTGGTAAGGTAAAGAAGTCGATCCATCAGTGTAACCATCAATACCGAATTTGTAAAGAGTTCTCTTGCTCTTGGGCATTGGATCAGTAAATGACTGATACTTAAGGTTTCCCCACACATACATTTACGTTATGACAATATTTTGTTTTCAATGCGTTCAAACGAAATCTATGGATTAAGCTTCCAATCTCCCTAGACGAGGAAAGAGACTTGTTTGTACGTTTTCCCCCTTGTACCCATCACTAAACTTTACACAGTTGTGATAATATGGACGTCTGAGTTCATCAGTAATGTTTTTAACTTTTTTCTCTTGACGTTGAATTTATAATCGAAAAACATTTTTTCAAATCTAATGGAATGTTAAGTGGTATTGCGTAATTTGACATTTTGAGCTGCTTTTCTTGCAAGTTGATCTACGCGCTCGTTGGGTACAATACCACAATGAGAGGGGATCCAACAAAAAGTCATCTCGTCTCTCTCTCTCTCTCTCATCTCTCTCTCTCTCTCTCTCTCCTCTCTCTCTCTCTCTCTCTCTCTCTCTCTCTCTCTCTCTCTCTCTCTCTCCTCTCTCTCAGTTCACAGTGTAATGTATGTAGTAAACTGTATAGTACGATTATCAAAAATTGACTTCAAGTTTGGGTTGGGGATAATAATATTACAGGCGACTCTGAAGCTGGCTTTTTAAACGAAATTATTCCACCGTAGACATATGTTCACATTATTAGCTTTTGTTCAAAAACAGTTTTGCCTGAATCGTAAATCATATGTTGCTTTTCATCGATTTTGATCAAGCATTTGATTCTGTTAATAGAACTATACTTTGGCCTATTTTGTTTTAGAAAAAGAAAACAGTATTCGTGGAAAGATGTATAAATGTGTTATGAGTATGTACGCCCGTGTAAAGGCAAGAGTTTGGTGTGGTGCTGCTTTAACAGATTATATTAATTTTACGTCTGCTCTTAAGCAGGGCTTTGTTTGCAGCCCAGTGTTGTTTTCTTTATTTATTTATCAGTTGACTTCTGAAGTGACAAACTCTGGAAACATGGTGCCCATTTCATAAATGATGTTCTAGAAATATTTATTCTACTTCTTGCTGATGATGTTGCATTACTATCAGATACTGTAACGGGCCTCCAAACCCAGTTGAATAGTTTGCAAAGAGCAGTTGATTCACTCTAGTTGAATTAAAGATGAGTAATAGTAACATAATTATTTTTCAGAAAAGGCTGTTATTTCTCTGCTAGAGGAAAATGGACATATAATGCAATAGCTGTGCCTGTTGTAAATGTGTATAAGTACTTAGGTGTGTATTTCTCTACCCGATTAAGCTTCACTTTTGCATGTAAAGATATTGCTTGCAGAGCCAAATGTGTATTGCTATGTATTATGGAGAAATTGTCGATGCTCATCAATTAATCACTTACCTTGTTTTTGACATTGTTTTAATGCTTAAATCCTGCCTGTGCTACAATATGGGGCTGACCTGTAGGGGTCGTGATGCTGCCGCTGCAAAATGTGAAAAGAGTCATTTATTTGCTTTAAAATAAATTTTTTTGGGTGTACCACCACAAATCCCAAATGATCTTGTGTTTGGTGAGACTAACAGATATCCCCAAACATTTGCACTCAACTGTTCGATGTGTCAACTACTGGTTAAAACTAACTCAGATGGCTGAACATAGATTGGCTCATAAAGCGTATAAAATAGCTTTAGAACTAACTAATAGAGGCACGATGAACTGGGTGTTGCATGTTAGAGCGAAATTATATGGCTATGGTTTTGGATATGTATGGCTTAACCAAGGTGTCAGAGATATGAAGAAGTTTGTCCCTACGTCTAAAGAGACTTATTGACTGTAGATGGCAAGATTGGAATGTTCATGTTCAAAATAGTAACGGGTTTATTTTTCATAGAACATGTAATGATCTGCATTTTCTCCCAATGTACATATCGTTGCGTATAGACAAGCAGCTGAAGTTTATAATGACGAAGTTTAGAACTGGCGTGTCTAACATTTTCTTTCATAATTACCGTTTACAAACAACCAATGCCTCTGATCTGATGTGTCCATTATGTCGACAGTCAATAGCAGATGAAATGCATTTTGCATTTACTTATCCAGGGTTACTAAATATAAGAGAAAAATTCATTTCCACCGAAATGTTATACAAGTCCCTTGCCTATTCAGGCTTGTCTTGTTAATGTCGTCTAAAGAACGAAAGTATTGTTAAGCAGTTTGCAGTTGATCTATACACAGCTTTCAAAAGGCGAAGAGTTTATGCAGTCTGATTCTTATCTTGAATCTGGTGATGTGGCTTTATCAGGTTTCATTTATATCCCCCTTCCAAGGGGCCAAGGCCTATAAGAATAAAGCATCTGAATCTGAATCTCTCTCTCTCTCTCTCTCTCTCTCTCTCTCTCTCTCTCGTCTCTCTCTCGCTCTCTCTCTCTCTCTCTCGTCCTCGTCTGTTGTACACATACACTCACACGTACACTGCCCTCCCCCCTCTCCCCCGCCTCTCTCTCTCTCTTTTAATTTGTATAGTTTTTCTTTTCATTTTAGTGTCGATTTATGTCCCCTTCGTGGCATGTCAACTGATTCCTGAGCTACCCGATCACCTGGTTCTTTTCATCAACTTCATCGACAATACGATTTTGTTCTTCTACAGCCAGCCACCTATTAAAGTTGGGATGGATGACATTGATGGTTATTAGCCTGTCCTTTCTTATGCTTTGTCACAGTATTATGTAC
Source organism: Conus betulinus (assembly GCA_016801955.1). Lineage (NCBI taxonomy): Eukaryota > Metazoa > Mollusca > Gastropoda > Neogastropoda > Conidae > Conus > Conus betulinus. The sequence goes on from JADBJO010014721.1 coordinate 4,389, forward strand.
AGCAGTGTACAATTCTATACGCACAGAGCGTTTGTCAAAAAAGTCTGAAGTATCCGTCGCGTAAATTAGATATGGAAGACAGAGAAGGAAGAAGGTGGAAGGGGGGGGGGGAGGAGGGTCCATGGCTTCCACCATTACAATCTTCACCACTCTACACAACCCCACGCTACACACACACACACACACACACACACAAGAGGATCCCAGGCTTTGTTTTATTTATAGATCAATGGATTTGGAGGAAAGACCAATCGTTTGAGAGTTACAGCTTACAATGTACTTCATGACTTAAGGAGACCACAGTAAATTTAGATTTTAGAGGGACCAGTACATAATGGGAAATAACTTTTTGTAAGCATGATATATGTTCACGAGATTTTGTCCCATGTTTTTATTTCACATAATGATTAAATCGAACCCAAAACAACTGGATTTATTCCTACATACTGTGTGAACTCAAAAAACAGTGGAGATATATAGTGTACATCTGAGCTATCAGGGATCTAAATTCTCATTTAGACCTAAGCTGACTGACTAGACTCCCAGGTTGGCCTGCTGTAAAACAACATCCGGGCAACTCGTATTATGCTGTTACTGGCAGCCATTTTTTTTCTCCAGCCACTGTGACTGCTGGTTCTCAATTTGGTGTTTACATTGAAGGTAAGTGAAACTGGTCTTCTCTTGATCTTCCAGATGGGGATGTTTAATCTGTCCCATTCATTTTCATTTAGATTTGGCACACAGGTTGCATGCTTTGTATGTTCTTGTCATTCGTATTCAGCCTTCTTCAATGTAGGTCAGCCAACAGACCTGACTATTACTAGTCTTCTTCTTCTTCCATTTTCTGACCAACATCATTATGCTGATGATTATGTCGTACTAAGGCAGTGAAGAGCAGGGGGGGGGGGGGGGGGGGGGGGGGAGAGGAGACGTGAGCAGGAAAGTGGGTGAAGTAGGGTGTGTGTGTGTGTGTCAGGGAGTGGTGGTCAGAGGTATTATTGGCGTGAAAGAGTAGGCCTATGGGATTTTAATGGGTGAGATGTGCGTTCGTTCGTACACGGAACCTCACTTTGTAGCGAAGTCTCTTTCGAATGACTTTTGGGGATATGAAGTCAGAACCCAAAAGGAAAAATTCCCATTAACTGAAACAACTTCGGGAATTCCTAATCAGTCATTAGAATTTGATTTTTTTTTTTAATAATTCAAGCAGTTGAGGAATGTATTGGGCTACAATATCATTCGAAAAATAAATAAAGGGCTTTCGTAGCACGATACAGTCTCTGGGTTAAACTTGGTGACCTACTTAATTTTCTCCTTTGCACTCCATCTTCCTCAGTCCCCCCAGTCCCCCTCTCTCCCAGCCCCTCTCCCCCAGCCCCCCCCCCCCCCCCCCCCCCCCCCCCCACCCCCCCCTGCCACTCCCCATAGGGACTCCTCTTTCTTTACCCACCTACCTCATGCAGTGATCTTGTTAACCCTAAGATTGGCATGGAAGAATTAACCTAGCTGATTGAGAGAGAAAGAGAGAGAGAGAGAGAGTGGTGGTGATGTTGTGGGCAAGTGGTGTGCGCGCATGTGTGTGTGTTTTTGTGTGTATTTTGTTAGCTTGCTCATTATCTTCTCTTTATTTTTATTTTTCATTTCTTTGTTTTCTGCATTTGTTTAATAAAATTACTGTGCATGTTTCTAGTATATATGAAACTAGTGTGTCAGAATTGTGTGAAAGGTTTGTTATGCTATAAAAAATGTCATATATCACTTGATACGTAACTTATTTTTCTTTCTGATTATTAAAAAAAAATGTTTAAAAAAAATGAAACCGGGCGGCCGAAGTGGAAACCCTGCCGATTCATCTGAATGGCAAAGATAAAAACAGTTGAACGTGGTTAATTTCTGCATGTAGCACAATACAGTCTCTGGGTTAAACTTAGTGACCTACTTCATTTTCTCCTTTGATTGGGATTTCTCCATGTTGGGTGAGTGGTCATATTGGTCTGGTGATCAAACAGACCTTGTTAAGGGCTGAGGCAGACTGGTGTCGGGTGAGTGCATCTTTTGGATCCAGACGCGTACGTTAGGATACTTTTCATTGATTACAGTTCAGCATTTAATACAATAGTACCTTCAAAGCTTTATATGAATTTGAAACATCTTTTGATCCCTGAATCAGTTTGTGTCTGGATCCTTGATTCCCTCAGATGTAGACCACAGATTTCTAAAGTTGGTGATGTGTTCTCTTCCACCCTTACCCTTAACATTGGTGCCCCCCAAGGATGTGTTCCGTCCCCAGTCTTGTATTCATTGTTCATCCATGATTGTAAAACTCACCATGAATGTAATACTGTGTTTAAATAAAAAATTTGCCGACAAAACGACTCTTGAAGGGCTGATCACGAATGGTAACGAGTCTAACTACAGATATGACGTTTCCGAGCTCGTTAGCTGGTGCGACCAAAACAACTTGGAGCTAAATGTATCAAAAACAAAAGATTCTAGATTTCAGAAAAACCAAGACCGCTCCCTTGCCCAGTAACTATCAAAAACAACCCATTGGAAATCATTAGTGAGTTTAAATTTCTTGGACTAATGGTTTCTGATAATTTAAAATGGGAGAAAAATTCCAGGAACATCGTTAAGAAAGCCCAGCAGCGCTTGTACTTTTCTTTGGCGGTTGAAAAAATTTGGTGTCAACAAGGACATTCTGATCCAGTTCTACAGAACAATCATTGAAAGTGTATTAACTTTTGCAGTAGTTGTCTGGTTTGGTAACATGTCAAAAGAGGATGTTTCAGCCCTCAAAATGATTGTCAAAACTGCCACCAAGATCATAGGGTGTGAGTGTAACTTGCCGTCCTTGGATGAAATCTATACTAGCATTTAAAAAAGCTAAGTCGATAAGTCAAGATAGATAACATCCAGCTTTTGGATTTTTCAAGCTGCTTTCCTCACTCAGGTTGGTGGTACATAACCTTGAAAACAAGCGAATCGCTTTGCAAATGTGACGCTCCACCACAAAATGAGTCACATTGCACCGGAGGTCGTTTTTGATTTATTTATATTCTTGTAATTCTACAATAAAAATGCTCTCCAACAAAAAAGACAGATTGTAAATCGGACTATTTGTGGCAAAGTTATTGTGATTTGAAGTTTAGACCCCGTCAATACAGCGAAAAGAGAAATTGCAGCAGAAAAGTTCAAAACATGTTCATAGCAACCAAGTACTTCTAATTAAGATATCTTGTTGAAACTTCGCACAAACATGCACATGACCATTCTGTATCATCACACAAACTTTTGGGGAAAAATATTGACATTTCTAGATTTTATTCAAAAAACAGATTTTGGATAAATTGAAAAATAACACAGAGAAAAGAATAAGCTGCTTTAAATTTATATCAGTAAATTAATTCACATAACCATACTACTTGAGGTAACCTTTTGTGTGCTTTTATTCAGTAACTGCTAGTGTAAGATCTTAAGTCAGAAAATAAAGGAAAATTAAAAAAAAAAAAAAAAAAAAACATAACCTAAAAAAGATACTACACTGACCGCGGCAGTAGAACGCAGCTTCCCTGACCATATGAAGTAGTTTGAACACACATGAGAACAGTAATTCCCACACAGAAGATGATGTTCTACTCACAGTACTGGACTAGTGACTAGGGCTGGGGCAGAGGCTTAGGGGCAGAGAATGTCTTGTGCGTCAGGTCTGACAAAGGGTCTGATGTGCTAGTATAGGTACTCTCTGCGGTCAGCTGACAATCCAGGGGGCTGAATTCAGGCAGGGAGACTGACCAGACGACACCTGGCAGTGTCCACACAGTATGCTAGCTGTATCTGTTCCTCCTCTGCACTCAGTGTGGTTTTCACATACACAGTTCCAGGAGCATCTGAGGAAAAACGGAAATGAAAATATTTTTTCATTCCCTTCACTGCCTTAAATACACATCAAAAAATGCTTGCCAGTCATAGACCATGACTTTCTCTTCCCCAGCCTCTGTGCCAATGATCTGCGCCCGATTGATGCCCTTGGTGGGTTGCTGCTGTTGATGACATGGCACAGGCCGTTGAGGCCGTGAAACTTCACAACGTTTGAAGCGTGGCTTCAGGAGGCCGAAACACCAGTCAGGAGCAAATTTGGTGTGGCGGGCAGGCATGAAGTTGACGGTGATGGAGGTGTGAAGGCCCTGCATGACTCGCCAGGCCAGGTACCACAACATGGACTTGGTTTTGTTCTGGCCGCTGCAGTTGTCACAGTGTAGATCCACCTCCATCTCCCCAATGCCAAAATGCTGGGGAAAAATGGTGCAGCAGAGAGAAAGCACCATACTGGACCCCTTGCCGCTGGACATGCCTTCATCAATGAGGTAATTTATCTGCTGTGGAAGACCCTCACAGCAGACTCCAAAGATGCCGCACTTTCTGGGAACAAAAATAGGATCAGGCTGGAGGAGGGCTGCTGCTGCAGATGGACTTGCTGGGCAAAGTCACAGCTGTAATGCATCCTGGCTGGCCAGCTGTTGGCAGGATGGGGTCCCAGCTCATGATGTTGGCAGCAGCTGTTGCAGCTTTGCTGTGGTCCACCTGCCTGTTGTAAAATGTCCACTCTGCCTCAACAACCTCTAAGTGAGCCAGCTGATCCTGAAGCCTGGCACCACTCTCTTCTTCCGGGAGACCAGTACTGCGACAGATCTTCTCATTGTTTTGTTTGCACTGCCAACACAGATCCGTCACTGGGTTTCCAACAACAATGAAGGGAAGGTGCTGCTGCCATATTTTGAAGAAAGAAGTCTTCCCAAGCATACGGTGACCTGAAAAACACACACACACACACACACACACACACGCAGTAAAGCGGTCAGCTTGTTCTGACTAATCCTGAAACAGTGTTGAATTCTGTTCTTAGCAACACTTACCAGAAAACAGGAATTAATCATTCTACTTGAAGAAAGGTAACCTGTGTCTGTATGTGTCTGAAGTCTGTTTACTTTTAGTGTTTATTGGTAAAGCATGTGTAATTGTTAGCAGTGAATTCAATCAACTTTTGTGTTAATAATGTTGCTGTAAGCTAAACATAAAAAAGTTAATGTAAGCTGTGTCAGCGTGTGTGAAGTTTGTTTTAGATTTATTAGGAGAGTGTGTTTAACAATTAGCCGTGATTTCAATCAACTTTTGTGTTAATGATGTTACTGTAAGCTGTCTCAGTGTGTGAAAGTCTGTTTTAGTGTTTATTAGTAAAGTGTGTGTAACTGTTAGCAATTACTTTCAATCATAAACGGTGTACACAAAATTATTCTTGATTCAGATTTAAATCAATGGTTCACAAACTAAAAGCTGCTAAACATTTGACATTTTGTCTGTTTCAAACAGTCTTTATGCAGCAGTCACAAAATATTTCTGCCTAAGAAAAATATTGACAATTTAGTATAAAATACAGTTGAAAATAAAATGAAATTAATGAATTGTAAATCAAATGTTCATAATATTTCCATTTTAATATACCACTATAACCAAAAGTTTAAAAAAAAGGTGAAAAAGTAAAATTAAATCTACATTTTATTAGCTAAATATCAAATTTAATTCTAGTAGACAATGTTAATCAGTTGTGAAACAGACAGATATGCATGATGAGATTGAGTCACAAAAACTGAAAAGAGTAAGGCGAGGAGGAAAATTAAAAAAATAAAAGATTCCATTGGGAAAAAATAAGAGAGAGACAAGAAAAAAAATTAAGGATTAATAAAACTAGAAGTTCTAGTTCTGCAAATTTCTGATTCAGTGTTATTTGCTTACCAATAAATAAACTTAAAAGATTCCCTGCAGACAATCTTGAAGTCGACAGTGTATGTTGTGCGCTGATGTTCTCTGGTCTTCTGGCGACAAGGCTTGCCCACAGTGATCTCTGAGTTTGTTCATGGGGGTACACGCAAGCATTCCATGCAGCACCATGTCCTTCTAAGCTGAAAAAAAGTCTTACTTTGAGTCACCTTAGAAAAGAGTTAGTTATTACAATGCCTGTTTAATTTGAACCTCACAATACACACTAAAACCAAAACATAGTAACACACAAGCACACACTATTAAAATAGCCTTTTGCCCACTCATTTACACATGTGTGCATACAGAAAACACACACACACACACACACACACACACACACACACACACACACACACACACACACACACACACTCAATGTATGCACTACACTGTACAATAATTATTATTCATTCATAGAATACAAGTGACACACACACACACACACACACACACACACACACACACACACACACACACACACACACACATACTGTACAGTGTACAATTACTTAATCATGCAACTGACACACATACTATCACATACCAGCATAATGCATTTTGTAAAGTTAAAAACAAACATATTGATCACAATTAGATTTAACAGAGAGGGCTTCTCTCTTTATGATTATTTTTTGTTCAGTTACATCAGCATTAAGCTTATGGTGTGTGTGTGTGTGTGTGTGTGTGTGTGTGTGTGTGTGTGTGTGTGTGTGTGTGTACATCTTGTGCATAATACATTGTGTGTGTGTGTTTATAGAATCACTGTATGACTATGTGTGTGTGGGCATAACAATATGTATGTGTGTGAGTGAGTGTGTGTGTGTGTGTGTGTGTGTGTGTGTGTGTGTGTGTGTGTGTGTGTGTGTGTGCATGCATGACTCATCACAATGAGGTTATAATGCTTTTGGTTTAATCATGTTTACCTTGCCACAATTAAACACAAATCAAACAATTATGCAGTGACAGTAAATATTAACTGAATTGTGTGCTTACCTTCAGATAATTCAGCCATGGTCATTCTCTTTGCCAGTATGTCCTCAGAAGTGAACTGTGCAATGCATCCCTTCTTTTTGGACACTGGCTCAGCACTGTCAGTTTCACTGCTTTGCTTGTCAGTCACGACACTGCTTGCACCTGCCACATGGCGATTTCGACACTTGCAGTCGAAAGCTTCAACTTTCAGCCTTTCAGCATCAGGTCCAAGCATGGTTTCGCTGTCTATGTCGGCATTCACAGACAGATTGGGCTCTTGAACTTGGACGAGTGCAGGTGGTGCTTCTTCGTGATCCGAGCCGGTCTCGGAGCACTGACTGTCAATATCACTTCGATCACCCATTTCCTCTTCGTTATCGGTTGAAACACTGCCATCGTCGTCCAGGAAATATTCAGTCTCCAGCCCGTAAATGTCATGTTCATCTGATGATGAAAATATGTTGGCATCGCGTGCCGATCTTGTTAAAAAAAAATCACAAATATTAGCCCTAAGACTCTCCGGCGTGTTTCGCTTTGGAAGCCGCCATTGTTGCTTGTGTTGGTCACGTGAACGCCTTTGGGCCAACCATCAGTGGGGAATCCCACCTTAGTGACGCTTTGTTTATACGTCATACCCCTTTTTTAAGGACGATGATTGGCTTACACCGTGGAAATTGACCCCTGAAAGGGTTTCAGTTTAAAAAATAGAGGTCTAGACCTTTCCAACGAGGTATCATTCGACAGGTCCATTCCAATATTTCGGGGATGAGGGCCTGTCAATTTTTGATCAATTTTATCGGTTTGTAAGCTGGCAAAACAAGAGGTTATGTGTTTCAAAAGCATTTTTTGGGCAAAAAGAAACATATTTACACTTTAATTTGCATGGAAGACAGAAGAAAGGCTGTAGGTTAATATTCCATTAAAATCTAAAAATCCATAACCTGACCCCCATCTGCCTAAAATCGCCCTAGCGAAAAACTCAGTGAGGGACAATGCGACTCATTTCGTGGCGAGCGTCACAAATAGTTTCTTTCCAAAAGCTATCGAAGCCTAGAATCAAAATGCAGAATCTTGTCATTCTGTGTGACAGACTCGCCATCAATTACACTAGCCATGTATGTTTCGATATGTGTGTGAGTGCTTTTTTTTAGACAGCTATGTGCACCGTCTATTCAGTAATTCTATTCCCAGTTCACAGAATGTGTGTGTGTGTGTGTGTGTGTGTGTGTGTGTGTGTTCGCGCATGATTGGGCGAGTTGGGGGGGGTGGGGGGTAGTTAGACAAGCTTATGTGTACTCTTCCAATATTCAACCTTTGCTTAGTTTATGATTATGTGAAATGACTGAGCTTGAGCTCGAAATGTTTGTTAGCTTGTGCTCTATCCCTCCCAATATTCTTTGTGACTCATGTACACTTGGTAATAAAGACGTATCTTATCTTACATAAAAAAGGCAAAATATACTATTATCACTTTTTTTTTTTTCTTTCAGACAAGCTGCGTGTTTACTTCTGTGGGTCAGGTTGAATTGTCCAAGTTGGTCATTGGCTTGCCTTCTTTGCTCATGGCCACATTTTCAGATTTGTTTGGCTACCTTAAGAACGAGTAAGTATCTTTTGGATTTTTGGCTTGCTTGAACATCATTTGTGTAGTTTAAGCATTCTGTAATTATGGAATCTTTGTTTATAAGACTGAAGAAAATGCTGCATTTTTAGGGTGTACTGGCATGCTTCAAAAACATTTGGCATTTTGAACTATAGTTTCTTATATCTTATAGATTACTTTAGAGTCAATCCTATTCCTGCCTTTATTTTTGGCGTGTTATCTTGGGGACAATAATTATAAACGAGTCGGACCCTAGATCCCTGCACATAAAAAAACCAAACTCATAGCAGTTTGAAAAATCGAAAAGAGTAGGGGAGGTCAATTTACCTTGTCAAAGATCAAGTAGATTGAAGATATCTGCCTGGTGTTTCTTACAAAGCTGAAAAACTGTTACTTTCTGGTTGATATTTCAAAAGTGTAGGTCATCTTGTGCCGGTGAAAATGGATTACATGAAACATGGCGTGCATGCTGTGTGGAACTGCAGGGATAAAGGAGATAAATGACGAGAGGCAAAGCCTTCAAGGCTCAAGTTGGTACAGAACACTAGAGGGCAGTTCAAGTTGTCCTACTCCTAGTTAGAGAATCCAATTAAAACAAATTACAGCCTTTACCATTCCGTGATGTCTTCATGCTAGGGCTTGCTAGGAAGGGTGTGTCATTGTGATTAAGTGCAAGTCTATCACTTTTGACCCTGTCAGCACTTGTGACTTGACTTGAATTTATCCTCTGGTTCCGCTTGGGAACAAAGGGCCGCTGCCAGCACTTGTAATTGCTGAGAAATTGCCAACGTTAAAGTTGACCACAAACGCCTACACTCAGGCACACATACATGGATTAATGGATGCAGAGACACACACACACACACACACACACACACACACACACACACACACACAACCAAAATAGCATGAGAACATAGACTCACTTTGTTTACACACATGAGCCAAAAATGAGTAGGTGATATTTGAATGGCATGGGGAATAACTAAGTGCCAGCAGTCAGCATATCAGTCGGCTCTACCTGGGTAGGCAAGCCCATTGAGTAAACTGTAAAGTGGTGTGATGATTGAAAAGCACTTGTTTTTAGAGGTTGGTCTGTGACCAATGATAGGTCCTATGTAAATACAATAATAATATTTTTTTAATGACAATAAAATAGTTTGAAATATTTATGTATTAATATTACTATAGCTATTTTCATTTTCTGTGCTTGCTGGCGTTTGATCTACCACTAGGCTGTGAAGTGTGTGTAGATTCACTGTTAGTCCTGAATAGAGCGCTTCTTGTGCACAAACCTTTGAAGCTCAATTCCCATATGCGGTAAACACATGATTTGTATGGATGATAGTTAATAAGAATGTAGGTTTCTGGATCCTGGATTCGACATTATAAAAGGCGTACTTACTCAGGATCGGGGACTTCTTGTAGGGATATTTCAGCTGGATCACCCAGCCTTCATCAGCACTGTTTTCATCTAGCCAGAGCTGTCTAACAACATGGCTGCAAAGTTTTCCACAAATCCACTATTCCCTACGGCAACAACTGACCCATGTGAAAGACAAAACAGACCCCCTCAAACAGTGTGACACAGTGTACCAAGGGGTGGGTGGGGGGGGGGGGGGGGGGGGGGGGGGGGGGGGGGGGGGGGGGATATGGTTGTTTTTCAGTTTGGTCATCCTAAGTAGAACACTTACAGAACTAAAGAGTCTTTCATATCACTGATTGTATGCAATTGATTATAATTGCCCAGGGGTATCATCCGTGAAACCGAGGATAGTAGTGACAGTGACTTGGAAAATGGACACCAGCTCCCTGAACAAGTTAATAGAGGCGTGTCGGAAGATAGGCAGGTAAGTGGTGCTAAAGCTTTGTGTAAACCAGTACTTGTGCTTGGTATACCAATGCAATAAAAATAATGTTGTGAAATTTGTACTGCCTGCACTCGGAGAGCACATTGCTGCAGTGCTGTGCCCTCCCAGGGCTGGACCTGGCAAAAGTTGGGGGGGGGGGGTTACAGATTTTTTATTCATAAAGTCGAGCATCACATACCGGGCGACCCATGGCTTAAGCCCTCAGGTTTTAACAGTTCCTACTGAACAACTATTGACAGAGTGCACAACATTCGATCCCCCCCCTCCCGCGCCCACCTCCTCCCACGCTCAACAACTTTTGAGAGAGTGTACACCGTTCCATCCCCCCCACTCCCCTCTGTTCAACAACTTTTCTGAGAGTGGTGCACGTGTACCCCCCCCCCCCCCCCCCCCCCCCCCTGCCATCAACAACTTTCCCAGTGTGTTTTTTGCTTAGCTTTGTTTTCATCCCTGACACAAGTTGGGTCTGCATGGCCAAGTGTGTGTGTTCGACATGAAAATGTGGCCCCTGAATTCATTGTTTTTCTTAAAAAAAAAAAAAAAAAAAAAAAAAATATATATATATATATATATATATATATATACTCTGAAGTTACATTGTTCTAATTCTTCTTCATGTAACCCCACAAAGTGAGACCTAGCGCTCAAGAGGGTTTCAGGTGAAAGATACCACTGGATTTTTTTTTAAAACGTGTGATGACGTGGATGAGTACAGTATAAGGAAAAAAAAAATTATGAGAGCAAGTGTTGCGTTCAATAACTACAACAGTACCTGTGATGAGAGAGACAGAGACAGAGAGAGAGGGAGAGAGAGTCACTTACATACATACTTAAAGAAATGAGATGTTTGAATTTGGATAATTTTTTGCACAGAAGATGATGCTGTAGAGTTTCATTTATATATTTTTAATACCCCAGGATGACACCCAGTTGAACTAATAAAGATAGCCTATGGTAATGGACTCAAGTAAATGCATAAACTATTGGAGTGCTTGAGAATATTTTGTCATTATTTCAGGGGGACGCCGATTCTGACCAGTCTGAGCACATTCCCGATTCCACAGGAGATTCTGACTCTGATGTGTCTGATGTCTATCCAGGGCTAAAGAAGAAAAACAACTCAGGTAATCTTCATTTTTTTCACCCACGTATTAGCAAAATGGTTCAAAATGCATTTCATGTGAATATATTTGTGTACAGGATTGGTAGTTGGTGAGTGAGTCTATTCTGCTTTTTTCTTTAATTTTTTTCCATTCTTGTTTTTCTTTATTAGAAATTTGTATTCTGCCCTGTGCCCAGAGTCTTCACGTAAACTGTCATTGGCGCACAGGATGCATGTAATATGTATTGGGATTCCATTCCATTGGCTCACAATGGCTTTCTCCTATTGAACAGTAGAACGGGGTTACCAGATGCGCAAAGGTATTTGGTTCAGTTCAATTGGGTGGTGGTTATGTTTTGCAGGAACCCCTACAAGTGCTCCCTTGGAGGTTACTGACACATCAGACGCTATGTACTACCAGTCTACTGCCAGTTTTTCGTCTTCTTCGGAGGCTACTGTTACTGCAGGCACTTCACGCCGATCTACAGCAAGGTCAGCTTGTTCCTCGGAGGCTACTGTTACTGCACACACTTCACGCTGATCTACAGCAAGGTCAGCTTGTTCCTCGGAGGCTACTGTTACTGCGGGCACTTCACGCCGATCTACAGCAAGGTCAGCTTGTTCCTCGGAGGCTACTGTTAGTGCAGGCACTTCACGCCGATCTACTGCAAGGTCATCTTGTTCCTCGGAGGCTACTGTTACTGCAGGCACTTCACGCCGATCTACTGCAAGGTCAGCTTGTTCCTCCGGAGGCTACTATTACTGCAGGCACTTCACGCCGATCTACTGCAAGGTCAGCTTGTTCCTTGGAGGCTACTGTTACTGCAGGCACTTCACGCCGATCTACTGCAAGGTCAGCTTGTTCCTCGGAGGCTACTGTTACTGCACACACTTCACACCAGCTTGGTGCAAAGTTGGCTTCTTCCACGGAGACTACTGTTTCTGCAGACACTTCACACCAGCTTGGTGCAAAGTTGGCTTCTTCCGCGGAGACTGCTTTTTCTGCCAAGCCAGCTTCCTCTTCAGAGGCTAATGTTACTGCAGGCACTTCACACCAGTGTGTTGCAAGGTCAGCTTCTTCCTCTGAGACTAGTGTTAGTGCAGGTACTTCACCCCAGTGTGTTGCAAGGTCAGCTTCTTCCTCTGAGACTAGTGTTAGTGCAGGTACTTCACCCCAGTGTGTTGCAAGGGTCTTCAGCTTCTTCCTCGAAGGCTACTGTTACTGGAGGTAGTTCACACCAGCCTTCAGAAAAGTCGGCATCTTTTTCACAGTCAACTTCCACTTCAAGCACTTCATGCAAAACTTACAAGAAGCCTCCACGTCCATGTGTCTTTTGTGGGACATTTCAAGCAAAACTTTCAAGACACATGAAGAGGAAGCATAAGGAAGAAGAGAGTGTGAAAGCAGCTTTACTTCTGCCCCCTCAGGAACAGTTGAGAGTGTTTGAATCTTTAAGAAAAGAAGGAATCCTCAAAAAAAATATCCAGCATCGGGATGAAGGAAAACAGCTGCTGAGGGAAAGGAAGCAGGGTAGCACAGGTGTAGTGATGTGTAGTGGGTGTAACGGCTTCTTTAGCAGAAAAGTAATTTGCAAGCACAAGAAATATTACTGCTCTCGTAGTGCAAATGCTAGAGCCGAAAGTTGCATTTTCAAAAACACCGACTTCAGGGGTATCACGGAATTCCAAAGCGAGATTTCTCAAACCACAGGAGCTATCAAGGTCACCGTCGTTAAGTAGTTAGGGGTTCCTCTTTCCTGTCATGCTCTTTTTTTCTCTTTAAGATAAATTAGATTTCTTATTTCTGCCTCTTGTGCTCAGCATCCTGTCTTTTTTTTCCAAGCTTTCTTCCCAATTTTCTGAAGATGGAGTATGGCTACCTTTAAGGTGGGATACAAAACAGCCATACACACAAAATTCCACCCCCCAGGCTAGGTAGGTAGGTTGTGTATTTGACTGTATGCTTAGATTGGGGGTGACCGCAGGAGTTGACAGCCTGTGTACACAGAAAGAAGAATAAACACTGTCACATGTGGTCAAACTCCCATACACACACAACAAGGCTTACTCTGTGCACACACACTATCTCTCCACTCAACAAAGGTGCACAACAAAAAATTTCAATTTCCCAGTTCCCCTCCCATAGGGAGTTACAATTTATTAAATTTACTCAACAGAAATTAAGAATGCCGGAAATAACTCTTCGGCTGCTAATTTAAATTTGTATCATCCACTCAGCATAGAGCCAACATTTCCATTTACATAAAAGACACATAAAAACAAGTGAACTAACAGAGACCAGTCACGGGCACACCCTAGCACTCTTTAAGTACCAGTCCATGGCACACAACCACGCAAGGATCAGTATCATTCCTGCGTTATCGGGCTTTCTTTACACCTGGCCCTCAATTCATCGTCCTACCCATGCCTGGGGTAGTGAGGCCGGCTTCCATCCCACAGAGACTCGTGGTCCCCTCCGCCAACTCCTCGACCCAAGGGCTTAGTTGCGACGACCTTTCACACTAGACTGCTTACTTCCGAACACCCACTCCAGTGCCCATCGCTAGGCCCCAGCCAAGGCAGTCCGGGATGCCCTCAGTAAGCGGGTAGCTGAATAAAGGGAGAACTGTGAAACAGGGAAATTCCGTGTAAATACCTCTCCAGGTGTTTACATTTAAAGCGACCCTTTACACCTATAGTCCCTGTCAACCCCTTACAACTGAACACTTTACTGGTGCCAACCAGCAAACCTGAGTACTGTCAAACCCCCACCCGGGGTGCGATCAGGAGCGCTCAGTGCACCGACTGCACTTCTCAACTCGCTCTCGGCCTCTGCACCCACAAGTCAATCGGAGAGCCCGAGCTTACCTCTCCAGAGAGGAACTCGCTACTCTATACTGGCCTTCCGCCGCTAAACACGTCTTGAATACAGGTTCAAGACCAACGCTCTCACGTTAACTTTAGGCTCTACATACTCTCCCCTTATTAAAATCATGCGACCCAACTCGCATGGCAGCCATGATGTACACTTGTTTACTTAGCTGACAAGGTGTCAACTCTGATGTGGCCCATAGTGGTCGGTGGTGCTATAAACCACATGATTGAGTGATTGTTTACTTGGTAGTGTTGTCAATAGTGGTCGATGGTGCTATAAACCACATGAATGATTCATATTATTTACTTGGTAGTGTTTTTTGTCTATATGTATGGCCATTTTATGTATCTTTAACAGGCTGAATGCATCCATCCATGGAATTTTTTCATTCCAGAGGCGTGGGGTGTTGATGTGTTTGGGGGGCTTGAGAAGATTTTCTTTTTCAATTTCATGCAATTTTTTTTCTTTGGGATGCACCTTGCTCCAAGTATGTCTGCCTCTTTTGTGACATAGGTTTGATTGTTGTGTCTTCTTCCTCATTAATTGGCTGTGTTTGAATGTTTTGTTCACTTTTGGTCAGCTTTGACTGGCCGGTGAAATGTTTGACTTGCATGGATCTCCTTCATCAATGGAGGAATCATCCACCGCTCCCAACTCTTGCACATAGAATGTCTAGTTGTTCTTTTTCAAAATACCCTATTGACAAGGTCAAGGTCAGAAGATAGTTTTGGTGTGGGTGGGGTGGGATTGGGGGTATTTAGAGGGCCCTAAATACATTTTTTGTTGTTGTTGTTTTTTCCCACATAGTGGAACTGTTGGACTCAGCTCCAATTTGGTGTGTGGACACTTTGACTTATGAAGTTATGCTTATGGTCAGGATATTGATGTGCATAATAGAAATAGGGCTTTGCGACTGCTTAGCAACACAGTTGGTTTTGTTGGTTCATTTTTTTTTGCTGGAAGTTGCTTCTTGTGATCGCCACTACGGTATTAATCACTTTATTAAATCACTTTTCAAAATGAAAAGGCAGCGTTTGATATGGTTTGTTTCAGAATGCTTGTCTACAATTTGTCTTTCTGCCTCTCCTGCAGTGGGGCACTGCGGAATGTGAAATTAAGGGCCCCTCCTGTTTCTGGAACCACAGGAACTATCACACGTTCACTGTCGTTGGGTAGTTAGGGGTTCCTCTTTCCTGTCATGCTCTCTTTTTCTCTTCAAGATTTCTTATTTCTTTCTGCCTCTTGTGCTCTACATCCTGTCTTTTTTTTTCCAAATTTTCTTCCCAGTTCCCTGAAGATGGAGTATGGCTACCTTTAGGGTGAGATAAAACAAAAACAAACAGCCATACATACAAAAAACACCCCCAAGGCTAGGTAGGTGTGTTGTTGTGTATTGACTTATAGTTGCATGCTTAGATTAGGGGTGACCGCAGGAGTTGATAGCCAGTGTAAGAAGAGAAGTCTGTCTGCCTCCATCCAAATTCCTGTAGCACGCTTGAACTCCACTCAACCCCCCCCCCCCCCCCCCCCCCCCTCTCTCTCTCTCTCTCTCTCCTATGCCTGAACATGTGGGCATGTATGTGTGTGTGTCTGTCGTTCTGTCTGTCTGTGTTCTATATGTGAGTATGGCTTTCAAGAAGTGTATGTGTGTGTATCAGTCTCAGTCTGTTTGCATGCCAGTCGTGTCAAACTTCACACTTCAAGCTTGGTTGTGTGACATCACAGAAAAAAAAAACAAACAAAAACCATGAAAACATTGCACTGAAACATATACAACCTGTTGAATAATAAGTTATAAAAGTATACACACCTTAAACTAGAACAAGATGCAAGGCAAATAAACTTATTCCCAGTTGTACATATGTCGACTTCCCACTACAAAAATAAACATTAAAAAAAAGCGGCGTCAAAGCGGTACATCGGCATCAAACCCTTGTTGTTTGCATCACTGGACGGGCGTTCTTACCACTGAACTTGCACGCCAGGCTACCAGCAGCATGTTGAATGTAACCATGTAACCAATATAATTTGAAAGTGCACTGCAGGGACGAAAGCCTTTTTTTTTTTTGCCATTTCCGCCCGAATTATTGCTAAATAGCTCAAAATAAGACACCGGTCATCATCCTTGACCCATAAGAAACATAAAATTACAAGTTTCAAGAAAGATTGACACACTAGTTTTGTCTGGAGCACGTAAACATAATTTTCTGGACAGACTATACCAGACAGAGTACAGACAGACAGCATTTCCTCAGTCCGTTTTAAAGTACTCTCTGTTCTTAAGAATTGGAAGTATAAAATCGGAGAGCTCAGACCTCTGCCAAGGTAGCATTTTAAAGAAGGAGAAAAAATGTAATATATGTATTTGTATTACCTCCCACTTAGGTTGACATTTGGTACCCTTAAGGTTGATATATGTATTTGTATTACTTCTCACTTAGGTTGACATTTGGTACCCTTAAGGTTGATATTCACTGTACATTAGAACTAAGGGGAATGTTTTAAGGTTTCCCTCTTTTTTCTCTGTTTTATTCAAGCTGACAACAATACAGCTGAGCTATGCACAACTTCACGCTCCAAAAGCATGCTATCCACAATGGGTTACGGCATTTCAAAATGGACTAGAGGTCTAAATGTGCCTTTTAGTTTTGATGCACACTGCTATGGAAAGAAAGTCTTAGTCACTCAACCAGTTGCTTGATTACTTTTACAGTGTTAAGCTCCTTTGGCTGGGCTCTCCCCTCACCCAACCTCCCTACTCATACAAAGCACACACATTTACACTTTAACAACCCTATCCCTAACCTAACCCCACTCCTAACCCTATCTAAACCCTAACCCTCACCCTAACCCTCCCTACTCATACAAAGCACACACATTTACACCTTTACAACCCTATCCCTACCCTAACCCTACTCTTAACCCTATCCAACCTAACCTAACCCTACCCTAACCTTTACCCAACCTCCCTACTCATACAAAGCACACACATTTACACATATACAACTCTAACCCTAAACTAATCCTTCCCCTAACCCTACTCTAACCCTAACCCCCTTGGCAGAGGTTAAAATGTATCATATTTCCCTTTTACAGTGTTTAACCTCTTTGGTGGGCTCCCCTCACCCAACCACCCTACCTATACAAAGCACACACATTTTACAACTTTACAACCCTAACCCTACCCCAACCCTAACTCCAACCCTTATCTTAACCCTAACCTAACCCTAACCTATAAAGCACACACATTTACAACTTTACAACCCTAACCCTACCCCAACCCTAATCCTGACCCTAATCCTAATCCTAACCCTAACCTCCTTGGCAGAGGTTAAAATATATTTCCCTTTTACAGTGTTAACCTCCTTTGGCTGCATTCCCCTCACCCAACATCCCTTCCAATACAAAGCACACACATTCACACCTTTACCTATCCCTAACCTGAACCTACACTTAACCCTATCTAACCCTAACCCTGACCCTATCCTTCACCCAACCTCCCTACTCATACAAAAGCACACATTTACACATTTACAACCCTAACCCTAACCTAACCTTATCTAATCTTACCCCCTAACCTTACCTAACCATAACCTCCTTGGCAGAGGTTAAAATATATATTCCCTTTTACAGTGTTAACCTCCTTTGGCTGGGCTCCGCTCACCCAACCACCCTATCTATACAAAGCACACACATTTACAACTTTACAACCCTAACCCTGACGCAACCCTAATCTTAATCCTTAACCCTAACCCTGACTCAACCCTAACCCATTATGAAAACCTATGCATCGTCTAAAAAACACTCCCCTTCTTCTCTCCCATCTCTTTTCCCCCTTTCTTTTCACACACACACACACACACACACACACACACACACACACATATATATATATATATATATATGTCTACCAAAGTGGTGACTTATACAATGTGAACACAAACACAATATATGTCTTCCTAAGTGGTAACTTATACAATGTCGCCTTAACCCTGTCAAATCTTAAGTCGCCCTAAGTCTGACCAAATATTTAAAATCCTTAAGGCGACCGGGCAAAGTATGAATATTAAGATGTATGTACGTATGAGCAGGATAGTACAGTATATTATGGCATAGTAAAGTATAGTATGGTATGAAATAGTCTAGTCCAGTCTTGTTTAGTCTAGTATACACGTATGTACGTAGGTAGGTGTGTGTACATGTATGTATGTGTGTATATGTGAATGTAAATATGTATGTCTGTATGTAACTATGGATGCATGTATGCATGTGTATGTATGTATGTATTATGAGAGAGAGAGAGAGAGAGAGAGAGAGAGAGAGAGAGAGAGAGAGAGAGAGAGAGAGAGCGTATGATATAGGTTACAAAAGGTTAATTTTCTTTTTTCTAACTTGTTTTGTACCTGGATTTTCAGAGCAGACGATTTACATGTGAACGACCCCCCCCCCCCCCCCCCCCCCCCCCCCCCCCCCTCCGAGTCCGAGTTCTTTGTGCTTTGCACGTGTTTCCATGCATTATTCAGCTCAGCTGAGCTGCAAGGTGTTGGTTTCTTTTGGACAGGTATGTCAACACCTGGCAGTGGGGGAGTGGATCTATAGCCTATTACATGCATCACTCCTTTGTACCAGATCCATGTGACTGCACACGGGCAGCTGTTGGTAGCTTCAATCATCCAGTAGAAACAAGGACCTCCAACTGCCATTGTAGTTCGTACTGTGATTTTCTCTCTCTCTCTCTCTCTCTCTCTCTCTCTCTCTCTCTCTCTCTCTCTCTCTCTCTCTCTCCAGATAGATAGATAGATAGATACGACAAACAGACAGAAAAACAGACAGATAAATAGATAAACAGCGCGCGCGCGCGCGCGCGCGCGCGCGCGCGCGCGCGTGTGCGTGTGTGTGTGTGTGTGTGTGTGTGTGTGTGTGTGTGTGTGTGTGTGTGTGTGTGTGTGTACGCATGCGTCTATTGATGTGTGTTTCTCTCTGTCTGTATATGGGCATGTGTTCATGGGCACAGGATATACTATCATCGTTATTGTTTGCATCTGCTGCATAACGTGTGAGGGGTTTATAGTTGTGGAACACTGTCCAGTCTTTGAACATGGATGTCTCAAAGTAACCTTCATTCCTCGTGGATATTAATCCGGTGTTGCTGGCTCCCATAGGATGTGTCTTTGGCATTTCCAGGTTCTGATTTTGGGCCAAGTTCATTCTGCGATCGTATTTCTATTATTATCTTCTTCTTTTTTTTTTTTTTTCTTCCCCGGCTGCACTTGCCTGTGTTTCTAAAACTACTTCACATAATTATACTTGAGAGTCTACCCGATTTTGTAGAGTATTCTGTTTGGGTACATTGAATTGTTTCTCACCAGCACGTCACCAGGATCAAGTGGCAAGCCTGCTCCGTCTGCTCAAAGTTTTTTGTGGCTGGCTTTTCTAAAGCTGTCATGCTTGGGCTTGGGGTCTACCTAATACTACCTTACAGAGAAGGAGGTGTTCTTTTATTTCTTTTTTCTCCTTTTTAAACAGCGAATGGATGATCTTCAACTGAGGAGGCTGCATTGAATTACACAGCAGAGGCCGTAAGTAAGTCTGCTGAACAACACATGATGCGAACACTAGCCGCCGCTGCGAATTGCATAGCGTCGCGGACTTCCGGATGGGAAGTCGTGGGTTCCACTATGCGTCTCTGAGAGTGTTGCTCAAAGTTCCTGACCAACACTGTAGGTGTCTGTATCTCTCGGGCCTGGTTGACGCTGGGATATATTATGAAATGAAGCGTAGAGTACAGCCCTTTCTTGCAGTCTCAGACCGGAATAGAAATCGTAGCATCATCTTCATCATTCTCATTCTCACCAATCAGCATAAACAAAATCTCAAATTCTGAGGCCTTCATGCCCTGTTCTAGTGGTGACCTCAGTTTCGATGTCCTAACGACGTCCGTGGGCTTGGTTTGATTCCGTCGAGTACCTGAATCGGCGAGTCCATGGAAGCTGTCGTTGGACAGATGTGGTTAGCACCCTCCGCAGTGAGAGCTTGCTCAGGCAGGCTCCGTGACTAAGTAAATAATGTCGTCAGTAGGGGCCTTAGTAGGTTGTGCCCTGCATATGTTCGATCAGAACAGGCACCACTGAACGCCAACGAAGTGACTCAGCAGCAGTGCAGTGTTTCCTTCGATGTGTTGCCTCTTGATGAGTTGACATTGACTGCTCCCTGTGGATTGCCGGTGTCGGGGCTGTGGCAAGACTGACCTGGCTGTGGCTGTGGACGGAGTGTCGGAATGAGCAGCGGTGGGTGCACTGCAACTGAGGGGGCACAGAAGATGGGACACGCACCAAAAAATGATGCAAACACCCTCCCCTGCAGGGCATA
>JADBJO010014721.1:32500-46484 GCA_016801955.1 Conus betulinus
AAAACAATTAAACAGATTTTTGACCGCAGATCTTCAAGTAAAAATGAATTATGAACGTCTTTCAGGATTTTTCGGAAGATTAAAACATAGAGAAAAAAACAAAACAAAAACCAAACCCCCCCCCCAAAAAAAAAAGTTGGGGGGGTGGGGGGAATTGATGATGAATATACTACTTTGAAGAAAGATGACAATGTAAATATTCTAGTAAATGAAGTTCGAGAACATCTCGAAAAGACTTATCCAAATCATTTAAAAATATTTACAGATGGTTCAGTAATGGAAACGTCTGACAGTGGTGCTGGATTTACTATACCATCCTTAAATGTGCAACTAGGCAGAGAATTTTCAATTTATACATCAGAGCTATATGCAATTATGAAAGCTCTGAATTATATCTTATATGACACGCCAGTATCATTTTATAGTGTGCTATTTTGTGTTGATTCAAAATCAGTTTTACAATCATTAAAGCACTGGAAATCTAAAATTAGAACTGATATTCTTTTTGAAATTAAGCATCTGTTACATTGTTTACTTTCCCGAGGTATAGCAGTTGATTTTTGCTGGGTTCCTTCACATTGTGGCTTAAAAGGGAATGAATTAGCAGACAAATTGGCAAAGCAGGGAGCTTGTACAATTTCTGAAACACCCTTCAACAAAGTCGTAAATTTTTCTCCGCATGAATTGATCCAGCGATTGGAAAAGAATATGCGGAAGAAACATCTTAATGAGAAATTATTCGTTCTGCCATCATGTCCAAGGTATCTAGCCAGATTAATTCATAAATTACGGTTAAATACATGGAATACAAAATATTCACGAGGCATAGCGTGTATATGTCAGGAGAATATCTCAATTCGTCATCTTTTATTTGAATGCCCTATACTAACCCCAGCTTATAAGGAGAAGAATATTTTTATAAACAATTCTGACAATGTTGATAGTGTGGATATATATTATACATAAGACTCATCTACCTCTCTCTTTTTGTCTATCTCTGGTTCTGTTTGTCTTTTCCCTCTACCTGTGTATGCACACACACACACACACACACACACACACACACACACACACACACACACATATATATATATATATATATATATATATATATATATATATATATATATATATATATATATATAATGCTCTACATGTGAAGTTTTAAATATGCTATATGTGTACATGGGGTGTGAATCTGAGTAAGGTGGGATGGGAACAGTGGGGGAGGTGGTGTAGACAGAAGGGGGATGGAGGAGAGGCCAGGGGAAAGGTAAAAAGCTGGAATGATTCAAACTAAAAAAAAAAAGTCAGAGGCGAGAGTTGTGCGTCCATCTGATATTGTGGCGCCAAGGCGAGAGATGATCCTGGACTCCACGAATTTGATCTCTGGGGCTGATGAGTGGTTTTGTCAAACAGCAGTGACGGAAATATGGGTTTGGCTGTGGCAATCAGAGTTGAAATGAATCTACACTGGTGTTGGGTGAGACGACTGGATGGCTCTGAGGTGTTCCACAATGCGGTCGTTGAGGGTACGATATGTTTCCCCGACGTACAACTTTGTACAGAGGCTACCTCGCAGGCACGCACGCAATCACGCAGGCGCGTGCGCCGCTCTCTCTCTCTCTCTCTCTCTCTCTCTCTCTCACACACACACACACACACACACACACACACACACACCTTTAAGCACGTCATCGTCCGTTTACGTATATTTTCATACGACATCTTCTATACGTATTTATTTGTTTTTCTTTCTATGTCACAACTCTCCTGAAGACGTTCTATGACCGAAACTTTGTCGATATTTGTTCTGTTTTCCGTTAAAAAATATCTTCTGAAAATCCTCAAAGACATTTGTTATTCAAGTAGAAACTGTTCTGAGTTCAGAAGACCTGATAATACTTTTCAGTTCGGCACCAGCGAACAGATTGTGCTCCTTCCCTTGACAAAAGTCTATGAAAATAATAATACGAAATGAAATACACTAACAAAACTTAAACCTGCAGTTCTAAGGATATTCTCTCAGTTGCACCTGTTCCGCATACGGATCCTCTGGCAATGGTGTTAACGTATATTCTACGTCATCAAAAGCGAATAGGAAGTCGCAGATTTGATTGGATTAGTTGTAAAAATATAAAACTGGCCGTTTCAGTTATATCTGAAGCTCTACCTTCGATTTATACTTTACACATGGATAAATGCATGTATAGACATAACATTCACCTTCGAGTTGTATTTTATGCATAGATTTAAAACTAGCACTCGCTTTTCAATCCAAACAATTGAGAGGCATTGAACTAAAAACACATACATTTTGTCATTTTATCCAACACACAAACAAGCACAGTAACTGCTTTCTTGACTGTTGTTATCTTCTACATAAAAGTAAGTTGGGTTTGAGATCACACACGCACGCACGCGTGCACACACACACACGCGCGCGCGCGCGCACGCCACCACCACCCACTCCACCCACACCCACCCACCCACACACCACACACACACACACACACACACACACACACACACACACACACACGCACGCACGCACGCACACACACACACACACACACACACACACACACACACACACGTGCATAGAAAAGAGGGAGGGGGAAGGGATGTAGAGGAAACAGAATATGAAATTGAAAGAAAGCAAGATGAAGACAAGGGAGGGGGTAGGTATCTGGGTAGAGGAAAGATGGGATGTCGCTAATGGAGAGAGGAAAGGAAGAGGGCTATAGTTTATGCATGAAGTATACACAGGGAGGTACGGCAGTGTGTGTGTGTGTGTGTGTGTGTGTGTGTGTGTGTGTGTGTGTGTGTGTGTGTGTGTGTGTGTGTGTGTGTATGTGTGATGTTGGTGGAGGATGTAGCAGTGCCGTGGTGGAAAGGATAGTCACATGCTACTTTTGGATGCTGATGCCATGAAGGTGGAGACAGGAAGGGAAGGGGTTAACAGAACAACTGAATAAAATTGAAATTGAAAATGAAATGAGGCAGGGAGCAGTAAACAATAAAACAGTAAACAAGTAGGGTAAGTCTTGCTCCCATCAGGAAACCTAACATAGACTGGCACAGCCTTTTAAACTTGAATAAAGCCAGACAAATACAAAGACGAACAATCTGATAGTGGAGGGAAACAAAAAAAAAGCAAGCGCAGGCCAACAACTCAACTGTCTTCATAGTATGACTTGGTAAAGATTTGGACTTAAGGTGGATGGGGGAGGGGGGAGGTTGAAGAGATGAAAAAAACTGGGAACATGAAATTAAGAAAATATATTATAGGTATGAAAACTCTTCACTAGCTGCATGAGGGAACCATTGCAATCCCCTTCGAAGGCAGATCTATTTTATTGCTTGCTCCGAGGCCTTTCGTCCGCTGGATCGGAACTCATCAGGGAGACACGGCTGGTTGTATCTGTGCCCCTGGCGTCAAATACAGAGACACACCACAGTCCATAATACTGTGGTGTTCTCACCACCAAGGGTTCAAAAAAGAACACAACAGCACCCCCAAAGCAGCCAGCGAAGCCAGCGAAGGGTAGTAAATGCAACCAAACAAAAGTGTGGGAGGAAAAAAAGTTGCTGTGTGTGTGTGTGTGTGTGTGTGTGTGTGTGTGTGTGTGTGTGTGTGTGTGTGTTCAGGTGACGTGATGTGTTACCTGTGCCATAATGTTGAGGAAGATGCCATTTGTGTTACATTTTGACGCCTTGTTCTTCATAATGCGAAGCTGAAATCAATTCACCCTGATGATTATCATTACATATCATGCTAATTTATATTTAGCTTATCTAAGTGATGTAAAATGAGGATGCATCATCTAAAGGGGAACCGCTGACTCACAATGTTTTAACAGAACCATGGGATGGGATGGGGCAGATAGATTGGGTTGTCAACATCCACTGTCTGTCTGGTCTTGTTTCACATGGGACAATACTGGTTTAGTAGGGTGAAGAAGTAGCATGTCCAATGTCTTCACGAAAAAGAGATACAGTTCGAACTTCAGCTCACCATGCTTGAAGGCTGATTGCCATCACCGCTCTGTGACAACACTGGCTGTGTCATTCAGTCACAGTGATTTTTTTTCACAGTCACGTGTCCCTTACGCTAACAGCGTTTTTTTTTCCTTACCTTTGTCACACATCATGTGTTTCCAAACCCTCATGAAAATGAGACTATTTCCAAGTGTAAATGTTTCTAAGAGACATGTAAACAAAATAAACATAGTTTTTTTTTTTTCCTTACCTTTGTCACACATCATGTGTTTCAAAACCCTCATGAAATGAGACTATTTCCAAGTGTAAATGTTTCTAAAGAGACATGTAAAAAAAAAAAAAAACATGTCTGTATACATTTCTAAAGTGTTCTTTGCTTGTGACACCTATATAATCACCTTCACAAGCAAGATAGATATAAATAGTACATGATGATTTTTCATTGTTTACAAAGGAACAAAGCAAAGAATGCATGCGCAATACATCAACATCAAGTAGTTTTTGCTTGTAAAACATACATTCGCTTCAACAAGCAATTAAGCATAAACACCACTTGATTTAAATAGGCAGCAGCATACATTCACTGTCAATGTGAACAGACTGTGATCATAAAGAAAGACAAAACAGCAGAAATACTCTTTCCCTTGAAGACAGTGACATTTGTCCATGAATCTTCATACACGTGACAACAAATGTGCCATTGCATTTTGTGTTCCAGGCACAGGTTCAATAGTAAATATGAATTCCTGCAATGCCAAAAAGACCACCTTAATAATCTGTTGTTCTTAGTCTTTGACGATTGCAGGAACGTCAATGGCCTGTGGTCGGTCTGTAACTGAAACTTCCCTCCAGTCAAGATTTTCTCACATGCCCATGCAATAGCCAGGCACTCTCTCTCAATAGTGGTATATTTCTCCTGTGTCTTTGAGAATTTTTTTACTGGCGTATTGTACGGGATGTAACAAACCATTTTTTCCCCCTGCAGAAGTACCGCTCCCATTCCTTTGGAACTGACATTGGTTCTCAAAATAAAGTCTTCTGTGAGGGAGGGTAACAAAAGAACAGGAAATGAGTTGAGGGTGTTCTGAACACACTCTAAAGCCTTCTGGCACTCATCAGAGACCGCAAAATACTTTGGTTCTTCGTCCCTTTCATCAATTCAGTCAAAGGGGCCGTCAGGGACGCAAAGTGGGGGTACACATCGTCTATAGTAAGACAATAATCCAATGAGTGACCTGATCTGTTTCTTTGTAGTGGGTTTGTGCAAGGATAACCTCTTTTCCACTTACATTCCTTCTGGCATCATTTTCCGCACTGAAATAGTGTGACCAAAAACTCGAGAGTTTGAAAAACCGGCACGAATTTTAAATGGTCTCACAGTTAGACCAAAACTTCGGAGTTTTGGAAAAAACGGCTCGTAAGTTAGAAAGGAGATCACTCCATGACTTCACAGCCAAACACTATCGTCAAAAAAGCTGACTGCACCACATTCATGGAGTTTCAGGGCTCGCATCATTATGGCAAAAGAACCTCTCGGGCATTTTGCAAGTCGAAAAGTCCAACAAGTGTTCGAAATGCTGCATTTTTCCTTGTCCGCTTAAGCCACTGGGATCTGTCAGTATCCTTTAATTAAGTCTATTTTCACAAAATAATTTTCTTCTGAGAGCTGACACAGAAGGTCCTCAATGTCTGGGATGGGCTTGGCATCGAACACAGTGATCTTGTTTAATTTCCTGTAATCGATGCAGAACCGCACTGAGCCATCAGGTTTGTCCACCAATACAACTGGTGAGCTGTACAGAGATGTAGAAGGTTCTATGACCTTTGAATCCAGCATTACTTTGATTTCTCTCTCGATAACCTCTCTTTTTTGCAAACAGGAGGGGGTATGGTCTGGTTCGCACTGGTATTTCAGTACTTAACGGAATACTACATATGCTGTTTTCACAACATTTGATCTATCCTTGTACGTTACGTTGGGTACAAAATCATCACTGATAATATCTGTCATGTTGACATCAATTTTTGACATACAACATCCATTGAACTGACTGGTTGATGGCAACATTTGTACGCTCAACATACTTCTTCAACATGTTCACGTGGAATACCTTCTCAGTGTTTGCCATTTTGATCTTATACTTAACTGTAGAAAGTTTTTCGACCACCTGAAAACGACCCTTCCACATAACACGAAGTTTGTTGTGTTCATCAGTGAATAGCACAAGGACGTTATCCCCTACACTGAAGGAACGTGCCTTTGCTTTTCTATCTGCAAAGACCTTGTACACATCTGTGTTTCTATCAGCTGACTGTTGAGCAAGCTCACACGCATCCTTTAATCGATTATGCAGTTCATAAACGTGTTGGTAGACCGTTTTACTGCCAGGTTTGTCCGTCTTATTTTGTCCATTGTGTGATCAGTGGATCCAAAGGACCCCTTGGTGAGTGTCCAAAAAAGTTTGAATGGTGAGAATCCCAGTGTTTCGTTCAGCATTTCCCTGTACGCGAAAAGCAAAGCTGGTAGGAAACGATCCCATTCCTGGGGTTCCTGCCTTGCAACGTTTTTCTCAGCATGGACTTTACCGTTCCATTGAATCGTTCAACCATGCCATTTGATTGGGGATAAAATGGCGTGGTTGAAATGGAGGAGATTGACAACATTAACAGTCTGTAAATTTCCCTCATAAGGTCGGAAATGAATTACGTTCCACAATCCGAGAGAACTTCTTCTGGAAGACCCACCCTGGAAAAAAAATTGCAAGTAGGGCTTCAGCGACAGACACTGTATCAATTTTTCTTCAGTGGAATCGCATCTGGAAACCTTGTCGCTGTATCCACCAAAGTTAGGATATAGCGATATCCGGAAGAAGACGGTGGGAAAGGCCCGGCAAAATCAATAGCTACCTTCAGAAATGGGGAATAATGAGAGGCAGTTTGTGCAAAGGTGCACATGGGATGCAACCTTTCTGTGATGTCTTTTGGCAGATGTCACATGAGCGGCAATATTCTGTAACCTCCTTTTTGTGACACCTGGCCAATAAAAAGAATCAAGAACTCTCTTTAATGTCCCTTTTGATTCCGCAGTGACCAGCGAACAATGCATCATGATCTGTGTGTAGTACTCTCTCTCTCTAAGTGGCTTTGGAACGAAAACTTTGTTGTCCTGTCCGGGTACACACCTGTATAAAACGTCAGACTCTAGTATGTACGTTGGTTTGTCCGTTAGTATGTCAGTGACAGTCTGTTTAGCAGCAGAAAGTATTGTCGTCAGCGTCTTGTCTTTCCCCTGCCTTTCTTTTAGATCATCTGGAGTAATTTGGAGTTCATCCAGTTTTGAGACTTTTAGCAGCTTTGTAGCCTTTCCCTGCTCGATGGCTCCGTTTTCTAACAAAAGTTCATCAGCCGATTGATGTGGTGCCAAAGCAAGGCTTTCTTCACAATCAGTGGAGAGTAATGCGGATTTTGAATCATTTGGTTTGAAAGGACAATTCTTTTAAAATGGAACTTGCCATCACAAAAGAAACATCGCATCGTCTGATCGGCGGCGCCGACTGATTGGTGTTACTTTGTGAACTTCGGTTCTGTCCACGAGCTGATCCAAAAGGTCTACGTGGTGGTCGTTGTCCACGACCTCGGAACGTTTGCTGAGGAGCAACGGTTTTTCCGGTGGTGAGTGCTGGTACTGACAAAAGCCACTTGAACCGCGGAAAGATCCCTGTCCGTTCCTAAGATAGGTATATCCTTGAGGACCCGGAAATGACCCACGATTTCCTTTCCTGTAATTTCCCTGTCCCAATGGGATTGTAAATGATGTATGAGACTCAAAGATGGAAAATTCTCCTTTCCTAGCCACGCCCTTATCCGGGTGAGCGATGCAATACTGATCAGCCATCTGACACATTTCCTCAACGCTTTCAAATTGACTTTCTTTAAGGAAAGTGGCCGTATCTTTGCTCACGCTGGAAAAGTTGTTCTCTAAGATGGAGATCTGGCAGTGATTGAAAAGTTTTGTTTGTTTTTGATAAATCGATCCATCGATCTAAGCAATGACTCATACAAATTAGAAATGACGGAAACGATTCTCCTTTTGTCAGGGCGCACACAGAATGGAAACGTTCGCGAAAACGATCGCAGAACATTGAAATTTCTTGAGGAGTTCTTCTTTCATTAAATCCCATGTTAAATTTTGTTTCGACGCGAGTGTGTGGTACAGTGCCAAAGCGCTACCCTTAAACAACGACACAATATACAATGTCCCACTTTTCCTTTGGTCAACCACAAGACGTGGCGTCACTGTCAAATCGGAAAAGGAAACTATTGGTGTTGTCCAGTTTTTAGCTCGAAAGGCGGTAACTTTAGAATATATGGTGTTTTGGGTTGAGGCGCGCTTGCGAAAGTGACTGGAGGAGCTGGTGGAGGTTCTCTCGGTGCCTGTTATCTTTTAATTTCAGTATCGGCCTCTGTTTCTAACTGCCTCAAATTAAATTGACGCTCTTTATCTTCAGCTTCCCTCTGTAGTCTTTTTTCTTCTAACTCTACTTCTAGTTTCTCTTTGTTTCCTTTTTTTTTCTCTCTCTCTTGGCCTGTCTGCCCTATCTATGCACTGTTGCACATAGCTGGTGGTTTTTTTCTCCATCAAAACCCAAGCGTTCCGCTTGTTGAACATATTTATTAAAATCATCACTAATGAATTTTCAACAGATACAAACGCAAAACGATTTCTAAGTATGATTGAAAATAAGGCAATATATGATGATGTTATATGTTTCACAAAAATACAATTGTTATAATATTTACAAATACATAATTCAATTTCCAGTGTAAACAGAAAACAGCTTACTAAAACGGGATAGATATGAACCCCAACGAATGTATTTTTCCAAAACCCAACGAAAGTATTTTGTTCTCGAAAAAAGCTATCAATTTGGAATTAAAAAATAAATGAAGTTCAATGCTAATATTTGATGTTTTACCAAGAAAGGAAATACTAAAGTTTTTTTTTCTGGAAATAAATTCTTTATAAAGTTTTAGTTCTTAGATGTTCTTGTTGTTAGTCTTTCTTACTTAACAACTTTCTTACTTCGTTCTCCGCCATCAGTCGCTCCATTTTGAAACTTTCTTACTTAATGAATTCACAAAACAAATGTATCGCCTGATACGATAAATGCAAATGAATTTTACAAAAATGGAATAACAACAATTAAAAGGACAAAAACTAGCGAAAATCCTACCTAAAAGATGAAAATGTTGAAAAGAAAACTAGATAGGAGCTTATTGTAAAGAAGGTGTACAGGTTTTGAAAAGGGGGTGAAAAGG
The DNA here is from genome assembly GCA_016801955.1 of Conus betulinus. NCBI lineage: Eukaryota > Metazoa > Mollusca > Gastropoda > Neogastropoda > Conidae > Conus > Conus betulinus. The sequence continues at coordinate 41,822 of JADBJO010014721.1, forward strand.
AAATGAAAGGATACACAGGATCGTAATAGTGAGATGAAATCAAGAAAAAGCAAAAGAAATGGTCACTGTCTCCCGTGAAACAGGAGACAGGAAAAAAAATACACAATATACACAACACTACAGTAATAATACAAAATAATGAACAATCAATATACACAATATACACAACACTATAGTAATAATACCAAATAATGAACAATCAATATACACAATATACACAACACTATAGTAATAACACCAAATAATAATCAGTCAATCAATAAATGCACAATCACCCAAACGCAAGACAATACCACAAGGCAAAACTAAAACAAACAAACAACAGAAAAAAACACTATAGATAATTGAAACAAAATATTTGTTATGAGTTTTCCCTGCACTTGTCAACCTCTGTCTTGTTGACGGAGGCAACGTCGTCTCGAACTGGGACGAGGGGACTATTTGAAATGAACCGATAGGACAGAGAGAAAGAAACAACATCAACGACAGCAACAGCAACAACAACAACAACAACAACAACACAACAAAACAACAGCAACACACACACACACACACACACACACACACACACACACCCCCCCCCCCCCCCACACACACACACGCATGCATGCATGCACGCACACACACACACGCACACACACACACGCACACATACACACACACACACACACACACACACACACACACACACACACACACACACACGTACGGACATAACTCCCGAGGCAGTCTTGTTTATCTCTCGCACGGAAATCTACAAAAACACAGTTAAAACGTATGAACGCAAGCAGTTTGTTGTCGCATCCTCTCGTCTGTGTGGTTCTGCTGATATTCACTGGCGACACTAAAATCCGAACAAGCGTGATTACAATCTTTATGAGACAGAAATCCGGAAGGTGGCCCCTTTCTTGAAAGATAAGTTATACCTTGGAGGATACTAATGTCAGTTTTTAAATAGATTTTTTTTAATGATACCCGAAGGGTACAGAATATGAAAAATCATCAGCACATACACACACACGCAAACGCCCACACTCACGAAATATCTGTTGTTCATCTTAGCAAAACATACTTTATTAGACATTTAGCACAGCCATGAGTAACAGAAAAAAAAATCATCTTCCAAAGTGAAAAAAATGGAGTAAATTAAAAACAATAATAATAATAATAATAATAATAATAATAATATAATAATAATAATGATGATGATGATGATGATGATGATAATATATGAACAAAGCCATAATAACGAAACTGATAATACTGGTACTGCTATCACTGCTACTGCTACTGCTACTACTACTTTTACTACTACTACTACTACTACTACTACTACTACTACTAGCAACAAAACATGTTAGCATTATTTCAAGATGGTGGTGATAATGATGATGATGATGATGATGATGATGATGAAGGTGATGGTGATTATTGTCGTTGTTGTTATTATTGTTGTTGTTGTTGTTGTACTTCTTCTTCTTCTTCTTCTTCTTCTTCTTCTTCTCTCCTCCTCCTCCCCTTCTTGGTAATTACAAAGACAATGATGATGACGACAGCGTCGACGACAACAACAGCATCGAGACTACAACAACAACAGCAGCAGCAGCAGCAGCAACAACAACAACAACAACAACAACAACAACAACAACAACAACAACAACAACAACTACTACTACTACTACTACTACTACTACTACTACTACTACTACTACCACCACCACCACTACTATTACTACTATTCTTGCTGCTATTGTTATTGCTAGTTGTAGTAGTAGCTGTAGTATTTGTAGTAGTAGTGGTGGTGTTATTATTATTATTATTGTTATTATTATTATTATTATTATTATTATATTTATTATTATTATAACCATCATCATCAACATCATTATAATTATTTTTATTATTATTATTGCTATTGTTATTATTATATCTATTACTGTTATATGTTTAATTTGGATAAGGGTTATAACATGTGAGGGGATTATAGTAATAGTGATTTAAATATAGCCTAATTGTGGTTAAGAAAAGAAAATGGGGGGGGGGGGGGGGGGGGGGTACATGTCTGTTTATCTTTCGAATGTGTGGTCCACCTTTGTCACGACCAACAGAACGAAAAAGTCGAAAGATTGATTATGAAGTAATCCACTTTTCTTCAATATATTATCCCTTATCAGATGAGTATGGTATACAAGTTACCTGGAAAAAGCGAAACTGTCAAATTTCCATAACAAAACCTAACACAGAGTAACATTTATTTTAGTCTGGCATGGCCTTTTAAACTTGATTAAAGTCAGACAAATACAAAAGACGAACAATCTAATGGTGAAGGAAAAACACCACAGTATTATTGACTGTTGTGTGTCTCTATTTGACGCCAGGAGCCCAGGCACAATCAGCCGTGTCTCCCTGATAAGTCCGAGCCAGCGGACGAAAGGCCTGGAGCCGGCAATACAAATAGATCTGCCTTTGATAGGGATTACGATGGTTCCCTCATGTAGCTAGTGAAGAATTTTCATATTTATTTATTTACAAACAAACAAACAAAAAAAAAATGATCCAATTTTCTTCTTTTCTTAATTTTATGATCCAATTTTTCTTCATCTTCAATATTTGTCTGACTTTATTCAAGTTTAAAAAGCTGTGTCAGTCTTGAATAAAAGTTACCCTGTGTTAAGATTTCTTATGGGAGCAAGAGTTGCCCTACTTGTTTATTGTTTATTATTAACTGTTCCGTGCCTCATTTTATTTTCAACTTGGTTTCAATGACATCGAGGTTATTTGTATTTGTTTCTGTCCGTCTTTGTGTTTGTCTTTTGATCTCCCTTGCATCCTTGGTGGATCCTCAGGCGTAGGCTCAAAGATTGTCCCCTACATTTTATACTGTTTGCATAATGTTTTTAGTTTTTCAGCAACATTTTTTTTTTCCTCCCCATATTTTCGTTTTGTTTCATTTACTACCTTTCGCTGGCTGCTTCGGGGGTGCTGTTGGATTCTTTTTTGATTCCTTTGTAGTAAGAATACCACAGTATTATGGACTGTGGTGTGTCTCTATTTGACGCCAGGAGCACAGACACTATCAGCCATGTCTTCCTGATGAGTCTGATCCAACAGGCGAAAGGCCTAGGAACAGGCAATACAAATAAATCTGCCTTCGAGAGGGGATTACGATGTTTCCCTCACGCAGCCAGTGAATAGTTTTCAGATTGATAACATATTTTCTCAATTTTATTGCCCAGTTTTCTTCATTTGCACACACACACACACACCCCACCTCCCTTCTTAAGTTCAATTCTTTGCCAAGTCATTGCTGTGATGATGATGGAGGGGTTGTTGGCCTGCACTTGTTTTTTTCCCCCACTATATTGTTCGTCTTTGTAAATGTCTGACTTTATTCAAGTTTAAAAGGCTGTACCAGTCTTGAATAAAAATAACTCTGTGTCAGGTTTTCTTATGGGGGTAAGAGTTACCATACTTGTTTATTATTAACTGTTCCTTGCCTCATTTTATTTTCAACTGCTCTTTAGTCATTACTGACTGGTTGATTGGTTACTTTATTTATGTTTTCGTGACATAAATAGTGGACAGACAATTACAGACTCTGATGATGACTTTGCATTTGGCGTTGGTATGGCATCATTTTGAGCAGATCTCTTCCACCAGCGCTGTAGACATTATGACTGGAGCACACTTCACACAATCCACAATGATCACTACCACAGGACATTGAACATTATCAGTTTAAATACCTCCCACACAATCCACAACGATCTTTTCCGTAGAACGTAAAAAAAAATCATCAGCATAATATCTCCCACACAAGTCACAACCCTCACTTCCACAGAACGTTGAAAATTATCGATATAAAACTTCCTACATAGTCTGCAACGATCACTTCCACAGACCCTTGAAAATTACAAATGTAATACATCCACACAATCCATAGCGATCACTACCACAATACACTGTGTAAATTATCACTGCAACTCCTCCCACATGATCGACAATGACCACATCTGCATGACATAAAAAGTAAGGCGTCACAAATGCTAACTTAGCAGTTCCCTTTTGAAAGAAAAAGACCTGTCTCGTAACGTTTACTGGAACCGTTCCTCAGTTTGCAAATTGACTTGAATTATTACTACACAAATTTCAACTTAATTTGTTGCACATATGTATAATGAAAGTTCCATTTCACTTGTACATATACATACATACATGCATACATATATATATATATATATATATATATATATATATATATATATATATTGCGCGCACAAACACACACGCGTCTTGCCGACGTCGTCCGACCTGAGAACAAAAATCTGCAGGCGTCTGTAATATTACACTGTATTTCAGCCCATGTGTTTCCCTCTACACCACTTCACTTCCAATCCATTTCCCAATCCTTCAGCTGGGGGGGGGGGGGGGGGGGGGGGGGGGGGGGCCCGGGGGGGGGGGGGGGGGTGGGGGCGGGGGGGGGGGGGGGGGGGGGGGGGGGGGGGGGGGGGGCTGTTTTCTTTGTAGTTTCATCAGAGTCCCCCCCAGGGACTGTCAAACAGCTGGCTCTCACTCAGACCTGAATTAGGTCAGGAAATGGACTCTTCAAAAAAATAAATAAATAAAAAAAAAAAGAAAAAAAAGCCTCCACCTTCCTGTACTA